>CAAKHD010004969.1:1593-12158 GCA_901007705.1 Fistularia tabacaria | reverse complement strand
TTTATTTTTTGGCCATTTCCCCGTTGGGGCGTGTTAAAAAAAAAAACGGAAAAAAAACCCCCCCCCCCCCCCCCCCAAAAAAAAAGAAAGGAAAGAAACATTGATAGCGGCAGACGAGGCCGGCGGACGTCTGCGCCGTGCAGACCTTGGGAGAAGCCTCGCTGGGACTCGGCAGAGGTGGATGCGAGTTGTTCCTCTTCACCCCGGAGGTCAAGTCATTCCGGGAGTCAGCCTGCGCCGACCGGGCAGGGATTTTCTGCACAGGTACGCACCGAAATACTAATACGGGGACAGCGAGATTGTTTTTTTTATTTTTTTTTATTTTTCCCCTTTAAAGAAATAAATCAAAAGATTTGAACGGATGAAAAAAAACTAAAAAATTTTAGGGGGGGGGGGGTGTTATTTTATTTATTTATTATTTATCATTTTACCACAGGGAGGGACGAAAGAAGACTCGCCCGGCTCTCCTCTACCTTCAATGTCCTCGTCGGAAAATTCGTCAAAGGAGGGCAAATTGTTCCATTTATCTGAAGCTGTGTTTAGCCAAGCGGCAGTGATGAGTTCGTAAACTGCGTCAAACTGAGCCGCCGGCTCCGGCTGAGAGCCACCTCGCCATGGAATTAGTCACTTACTGTAACAGGACGATGACACTCCAATAGTATCCGATTACAGGTTTCCTATATGGTACATTAACACCATTATGGTGCGACTCACTGACCTTTGCACTAAAATGTACAAAAAAAACCCAACCCTGCTGCTTCTCTCTCACGCCACCAAATATTTGTCATCTTTTCACCTTAGCAGCAGTTTGTATCTGCATGCACCTTGTACTTCCTACCCCACAGTTTGATATTTACTGTTTAATGTAGCAGTGCACTTCATTATTATTATTATTATTATTATATAAATTTCATGTCACCGTGGGGTTCGTGAGAAACATCCTCTCTATTCCTCTGTATTCGAGATTCGTTTATCGTCGCGAAATGTGTTTCCCCGTACGGTGATATTCCTACTTTGCTGCCCGCAGTGCGTCAGGACATGTATTGTTTGGAAATAATGAGTAAACATGATTAGAAATAGGAACTATAATGGCACTGCATGAAGACATTTGAGTGCAGCTGGGTGCGCAACTCACAAAATGCAGACGCAGGAGCGCAGCGGATGCGGGGGAATTGACGATGGAGCTGTCTTCCACTTTGACTTCTGCTCGGATCCCACAGGACGAGCCGTGAGGTCGTTGTTTGAACGGAATGATCGTGAAAGCAAATGACACACACACACACACCGACAGGGTGGCGGACCCGAAAACCCACTGCCGCTCAAGAACAACCGTCGCCGTCCGCGCGCACGCCGCTTTTCGGCGTGCCGACGGCGGCAGAACACACGCCCGGAGACACTTCAGCACGCAGCCAGGAGGAGCCAGAGATCCAACCCTCCGATTCGCCACCCCCGCCGTCCTCCCACGCCCGCGGCTCCGAGACGAGCCCTGAACGCAGCGCTCGCCGGAACGATAAACAACCGAGACGTAAACAACGGCGGGACGTCTCGCGAAAGATTCTCCGCTGACTTTTACTGTATTCGCTTGTTTGGAAAGAACAACAGAAACATCCTTTTCCTCGGCGTTTCCACGAGGATGCGGCGCTCCCTCGCCCAACGGTGTTCTTGTTGACTGTATTCCCGGACGGGGGGTGGGGAGCCAATCGTATCGGGCGTCACCCGGCAGACCGGATGAACTACAAGAAAACGACGGTTCATCGTGAACGTTGCGTTTCAGTGGAAAATTAGAAAGCGCATCTTTATTAGACACATATAGCATGTCTTTCCTGGATCCTGCCTTGTTCTCCGCCTCCCTCTATCGCTTCTTCCAGTCGTCAGCTCAAGCCTTCCAGGCGACCAGCAGGGGTTTGCATGCGGCTCCCTAATAATTTGCCTATTACAGGAAAGAAGAATGAGGGGGAACAGAACTGTTTTGCTCAGTTGAAAATGTTTTTTGAAGATGGATTTTAAAAAAAAATAAAAAAAAATCAATAAAAAAAAAAGAAGAAGAAGAAGAGGCGGCGGTTCGGGCGAGAATATAACCTGCTAAAATATGAAAACATGCAAGTCACATCACTGATGGAGTTTAACACTATTTTGCAAGAGGGAAAAAAAAAAAAAAAATTGAATTCTGAAAGGAGTACTAAAGCGTGGCGTTTGCAGCGCTGAATGTAGATATAAATAGCAATGAGCATGCAAATATAAGCCTGGCGAAAGACAGCAGGGGGTTGTCACTCAGGTCCTGATAGCGCCTGGGGACCCGCAGCCCCGGCTACAAGGACAGCACCCGCCCTCCACCCTGCAGCACACAGGACACGGTCACAGAAGGCTGCTCAGCTGCGCGGGATCACTCTAACAAGCTGCTGCCTCAGTCTGGCCCAGCTGAAGCTCCTTACGCTGTTTACCAGGCGCTTGGAAAAAAAAAAAAAAGAGCGGCCCCGCTGAACCGCCGTCGACGGCTTTTAGGTCGGAATAAATTACGTCCGCGTTCTCCAACCCGGCGACTCCGCCGCGAATGAAAACCGGAGGATGAAGCGCTTGCTTTGAGTTAATTCAGTTGGCTTGTCTTCACACGCATCCCGGCGAATACTGAGCAGGCGGCGAGGATGAAATCACGTTTGGGGTTTGTTTTTTGGCAGTTTCGTCCAAACGTGATGAAATAAACGAGCGTTTATTGTCCTTTGCGTGGAACCCACGATTCCTTTGACGACCGCCTTTCTGTACGGTACCGCAACGCGATGACGCTAACCGAGGCGCTAACAGGGCCGAGGAGCGGGGCAATCAAACCACCAGCCTTCCGCTTGACGGCGACACGCACGGTCAGCAACCGAGCCAAAGAGGGTTGTTTGCGGGTCTTTTTATGACCTGGGAATGAACGGTTTCTTTACGATCCGTGAATGAGAGGGTGAATGGCTCTATCTCTGACGATGGAACGAGAGCGAGTGGTTGTATTTCTATATATGGCGGTTGAACGAACCGGTGAATGGGCGCTTGTTTCTATTTGAATCGGAAGAATCAGAAAAAACTTGATTCTTCCCTCGGGGGGCAATTGGAGGGAAAAATCAAACTGTAAAAAAAACAATAAGTATAAGGGTGAATGTAGAGCTAAAACAAAACAACTGTGCAAACTGTACCATCGGTGAGAGACTGTGAGGTGAGCTGTGCTCTGCATTTATATCAAAAACATATCACGAATATGAGGTTTGAATGAAGGAGTGAATGCTTGCACGTCTCTAAATGAAGTGTGTATGAGAGGGTGAATGCCTGCATGTCTCGATGTGACATGTGAATGAGAGGGTGAATGGTTGTTTGTCTCTATATAACGTGGGAGTGAATGGGTGTATTTCTCTATGTGGTGCTTGAATAACAGAGTGAATGGTTGCACGTCTCCCCATGTGGCCTTGTGATAAATTGCAAATCGGTGCAGGATTTTGGAACTCCGCCTCTCGACCAATGGCAGCCCCCTGCAACCCACCAGTGCAGAAGAAGCTGTATAGATAATAAATGAATGAATGAACGGCTTCATAATATCCTTCCTACTTTGTGTTACTAATCCAATATTTTTAAATGCACGAGCAAATGAAATGGCACACGTACACACACGTACACACACGTACACACACGTACACACACGTACACACACGTACACACACGTACACACACGTACACATACATATCGCAACCAGGTCAAAGAAGGCCTGGATCTAATGAAGGACGAAGGTTGCATGATGAAGGCGCCCACCCTTGAAATCCGTTCTCCACCTTCTCCCGCCCGGGAAGCGACGCCGGCCGTTATTTATTATTTTCCCGTTAATTTAGACCCAGCGGACGACGACCTCTCATCCTTTCCCGGCAATTGATACCGAAAGCAGGTGGCAGGAAATGTTGTTCGATTGGCTAAAATAGATAAAACACACGAGGGCAGGGAGAGCCGTGAGAGGCGACGTGAACGGACCCATCATGCGTTAATACCGGGTTAAATTGTTATGTATCGCTGGATTTATTTATTTTTTTTTTAGCATTATTGATTGGACACGGGACAAAATCATTGCGCAAATAAAAGGAGTCGCGGCACGTCTCCCGAGTCGGTCTCAGGCGTGTCGGCCGCATCACGGCCAGCTTCTCCGAGGCACTGAGTCACCGCAGGGAAACATGGGCGCAGCCGCGGCCTCTCAAGATAAATTACAGGATAATATTTTCACGACAGGGAGACCGATTCTGATGCTTTGTCACCACAGCCTTGCTGTCTGGTACCTCCGCATTTGCCCAGAGTCTTTATAAATGTTATAACAGTATGTCTGATTTGTGGCTGTATTACTTTTGATGTATTTCAGCCGATCTCTTGAGCTAGAGGACATCGCTATTATCTGCGGTCTGCAAATGCTTCAATGAGGGAAAAAGGAAAAAAAACATCTTTCTTCAAAGTGAGACGTTCAAGGTTTTCTTGGAAAATGGACACCGCCAAACGCTCATCTGTAAATGTAAACCGCTCGGGCTTTTAATTATCGGCGGCGGGATTCCTCCGGTCGGTGTCACCTTGCCTTTTGTGCGGGAGCCTCTTTTTGCCGCATGTTGTTACTCACCCTGTAAACACCTGACACGCCAGACGGGACGCTTCTTGGGTAGAAGCCGTAATCGGAACGCGGTGATTTTTATTTTCTTTCTTTTTCTTTTTTTTTTTTTTTTTTTTTCCCCTCCACGCTCCATCCGCTGGGTATTGCAGTTCCAGTGCCAGTAAGGAGATTCATATTTTCCGGAGAGCCCCACAGTATCCCCCCACTCCGAATGTATGTCATGTTGCAAACAACGCACTCCCTCCTCTCCTCCCCGGCTTTATGAATCTTACATTTATTCCTTCTGCATTTCCTTCCGTCCACGTTCTTTTTTTGGAGACGGCGTCATCGAAATAACTCAATCTTTTATGATCGGACATGCACTCATCTATAGCGGCCGGGGAGGGACTTGAAACTTTAATTACTCGTGGTTGTCATTTATTTATTTCTCCGGGAATGTGTCCCATGTGGCGGGCGGTGGGCGGGGGGATGTGGGGTGGGGAGGGAGCCGGCTGTGAATCCTCATCATTCCTCGTCATTAACGTTACTGAAATTGCAATGTGGCCAAAGGCAATATCTGAAATCGCAGGAGGTGCGATCTATCAATTAAAGCAAAATGTATCACGATATAGCTGTTGAATTACCGGGCCACGGAAAAGCAATATCTGTCATTATCTATCAAGTGTACGTTTTTTTTTTTTTTTGAATTTTTTTGGACGCTTTTATTATCAGCGCGCTGAAAATCCCGATCTTCCGCTCGCTGTCGGCCGGTCGCGAGCGGCGGTTTCACAGCCGGCACTCCGAGTTCCGACCCTTCGCCTTAAAAGTGGCGACGACTCGATCTCGGGGGCTTCTCGTCCGGAGACAAATTTGCGAGATGATTTTTCATTCAGCTGGCAGATTAAGAGATATAATCACCTCGTCAACATCTGCGTGAGCACCGCCGCCGTCGGCCTCGTAGTTTTCATCATCAGCAGAGCCGTTATTATCCTCTGCTTCATCATCCACTTGATCTTCTCCTTGATGGTTCACTCATATCTCTGCATCAGCTGTTAGTTTGGTGATTTAGACGTTGCATAATTTATAGAACGGGCTCTGAAAGTGGGATGGCGCCTCCCGGGAGGAGACTCCAGACGGTTTCAGGGGGAGGCTCGCCGAACGGCGGGGAAGGAATATTTCTCAGGTTATCAAAAAGATGCACGGAACGGCCCCGGGACGTTTTCACCCCTTCATTTGGGATGATCTGAATGTGATGGGTTTGAACGCACGAGTTCCCTGCACGGAAAAAAAAAAAAAATAGGGAGAAGAAAAGTTTGCTTCTTCTTTTTTTTTTCGTTGCATTACAGCAAACGTTATTGGAGCTGGCAGACCGGGCTTTGAGTTTATGACTGCTGTCATTATTCGGACGATACATCAAATCAAACGCGAAACAAAGCAGAGCATCCCGATGCATTTCGAACGCGGCGTCTCAAAAACATGATTTGATTTCATCTGAAATGGCGAAGCGCTTCCTGCAGTTGTGTTGGATCCGGGGAGGAGGAGGAGGAGGTGTTGGTGGGGTTGGCAATAAGGCCGGCCTCTTAACAAGGCTGTTTCCTTTTGTAACCGAGTGCGCTCGCAGGCTTCGCCCCTGCCCACACTCACCGCGCCAACTGGGAAAAGACACCCCGCGTCCCAGCCAACGAGACCGAACAAAGCGGGGCGCGAACGCCATATAAATGCCCACAATTTGGGTAAAAGTTATCAACATGTAGAGGCTATTCATGAATTTTAATGCTCGTACCGAAGCCGCAATCTAATACCGGCTGTGCGGCTGATTTTATGGGTATTTCTAGACAGAAACTATGCGCGACGCCGGCTGCCCGGGCTCTTCCTTCCCCCCCTGTTTCTATGGTATCAAATAAAAATAATGAGGATCCCACAGGTATCGAGGGGTAACTAAACAAGCAAAATATGGGTGGTGAGGAGCCGCCTTGTTCCAGGCTTTATCTGAACGAGGTCTCTGAATCTACGAGAGTATCATATCTGCAACAAACCCGATTAACCCCTCCATCGACTGGCCCGAAAGACGTCCAACGACTGGCGTTTCGCGGCAGACGCGGCCGCGCTTCTTGAAATTATCAGAGCGTCAAAATAGCCTCGACGTCGATCTCAACAAACGGATCAATTAATCAATGAATAATTGCGACTGTAAAAAAAAAACAAACTGCAAGCCTTTTTTTTTTTTAAACAGCTGCATAATGGGGACTTTATTATTTACAGCATCAAAGTTGTTGTTTGAAATTATGCACCCCGACGTGAATTATTCAACAAATCCTGTCTTGCAGCCGTGCTGGTAGTGTTTGCGTGACCTCCGCATGCAGGTAAATGAGGCTTTTTCGTGAAAAAAAAATAAATAAATAAAATAAAATAAATAAAAATGAGGCTTTTCGCTGCACCTGTAGATCGGCGTGTGATAAATATAAACAGATACGGCAAAATGCTTTGCCATCGCAGCCCCTGCAGCAGAATCATTTTAAGCATCTCTCCTCTCGCTGGAACGGTATGTTGGTCAAGCAGGGCGTATGTGTTAACAGAAGAGGAGCTTCCACTCTCTAAGTGGCATGCGGTAACAGCTGACATTTTCACAAACCAGTAAGCCAGGTAATTAGGTAGCTAAACTACACAACAGTAGCTACAAGCATAAACATTGTAGCGTGCACAGCACCTCATTAAGTAAAACCAAATGTAATGAAGGTGAAGAGAAAGGATAAAATGCATGCACATCTGCTCGCTGCGTTGTTCCGATCGTCGGAGAAATGCAAATCGTGCTGGAGTTGCCACAGCGAAAGCGTGATTTAGAGGACGAGACAGCAGGCATCGCCGCGCTCGCACATTAGCATGCTACAAAAAGAACCTACTGTAATCGCTGTCCCCCATCCATCCAATCCAAGCAGGATCACAGCTTCACCTTTATCACACTCGGAGGTGGATTTCGGATTGTAGGCATTAGGGGCTCAGCAGGGGCACAAAAACTGCCAGACCTCATTAGGAGGAGCTTGTCCCCGGCATATCCACCGACAACATCGAGTCATTCCTGAGCGCGTGATTTTGTAGCCATAGCAAAAAAACAAAAAACAAACAAGCGTGCGTACCCACAGCTCGTGGCTGGTTCCACGTTTTCCATTTCCCACCAAACAAATCAAAACGGTGTCGAGAAACAAGGAAATAGACTGGAATCGAAAATCACTGGTGAATAAAGTCGTTTGATTTTATCCAACATTTGATTTTGCAGCTGCTACAAAATAGGATATTACCGTTTCCCTGGTTAGAAGAAACTTGGCCTGAAGATGTTACGCTCGTGACGGGACCAGAGGATAATGTGGATCGACACCGACCGTCTCCGGCCGCTGAGCAGAATGGAAGAAATCCTTACTCGCAGAAAGAAAATGCGATTCAATACGCCGACGATGCAGTGAAATCGCTCACCCTGTCACAGGTCTGTTTGCGGTGATAACAGCCGGCCTTCTTTACGGGACCACGACTATGTCACTCGACTAGACGCTAAAAAAACAAAAAAAACAGGCACCAGTGCAAAAACACATGCAGACACCATTAAGCCGTGGAGGACATCGTGTAAATTTGATATCAGGACAAGTTGAGGGTGACGGAAAAGCAGGGACAGATACTTGCCTACCGGACGGAAAGAACAAACAGGGACGAGAGGAAAAGCGGTCGGACGAAGGGACCAATCGAGAGACGACAGCGAGGAGGAACTCCGGAGAGTTGAAGAACTGTCGATCTCACGAAATGACCCTCCCGGAGCTTCTCAACTGCTAACCGCTCAGTTTATACAAATATAATTTTGTTGTGTTTGACACATAGTTGGTCTTCTGAGTATGTCTTAGATGGCTCCACAAGCACCAGTAGCAAACAGTATTAGGTGTCCTCCCTGGATCAGCGGGCGACGACTAAAAGTCTGGTTGAATGGTTCATTTATTTATTCATATTTAATGGCGCAGTGTAAGCAAAAGTTGATTCAAACGCGGAAGACGGTTGACTTATCACCGATCTGTGGGGGGGGGCAACAAATGAAAGAAGCGGAAAAAAGCTAACATTGATAATGATCGAGGGAATTTGGAGCCATTCGGGTCTGAACTCTAAATGCCGATCGCAGGTGGTTGGTTTTCAGCAGAGGCTGGCCTACCTCGAGAGCAGTGCTTCTTAACCTTGCCGGAGGTGCTGAATCCCACCAGTTTCATACAAGCGTTCACAGAACCGTTTTTAATAGGAAAAATAAGTTGTGATTTTTTCAAATTCAAAACACAGGTATGTGCAGCGGTGCTCGAAAAATGCGGATTTTTCGTTTATGGGTTGAAAAAATATTATTTTCTTTAAAAACCAGAGCTCTGAATAAAAAATTTAAAAAATTAATTCGCTAATAAAATATTTTCAACCCATAAAATATTTGTAGTTTATTTTCTCATGCACTTTTCTTTGCTGGATATATATATGGCACTGGGGTTTAAAAACGCGGATTTCAAGGAGGTGTTCCCTTAGCTTTGCCGGCGCTAGACTAGAATTGCTCAACTTGGCATTGCAGATCATGCAGATCGGATGTTGACTCCCATCACGTTCCGTTATACATGTGAATCCATATTGTACGTATTCATCCGACAGCTTTCTTTTTTTGCTTAGTATGAAGGGATTCAAATATTAAGAAAGAAATCACACCGACCCCTGAGACTGACTCTTGGTTCGATCCAATCCAGCTTAAGAACCACTGCTTTGGCTCGAGAGCAGTGGTTCTTAACCTTGTTGGAGGTGCCGAACCCAACCGGTTTCATATGCGCATTCCCTGAACCCTTCTTCATAGGAAAAATAAAATGATTTTTTTCCAATTCAAAACAAAGGTATATTCAGTGGGGCTCCAAAAATCCAGATTTTTTATAATTTGGGTTAAAAGATATTATTTTCTACAAAAGCCAGAACTCTGAATCAAAAAAATCACTGATAAAAAATTATTAATTCTTTTCAACCCATAAAATATTTGTGGATTATATTTTTAAGGTGATATTCAGAGATAAATAGAGCTTTTTTGTTGGATTTATACGATACTGGGGTTCAAAAATGCTGATTTTTTGATAAATGCCCATATTATGCAAAAGTACTATATATCTTTCGATTATTGTTACGTTTTAACTCGTTTTTGTTTTATTTCCCTCCCCAAAAAACTTTTTTGGGATAAATTCTTGAAATTAATTTTGCTTCTTTGACAAAAAGAAGTGACGCCTGTGATAAAATATGAAATTGATCTATTATTTCTCATATCATTTGCCATCACAAATCATAGGAGTCGCTTGTGTGTCCTGACCTCCGCCCGACCCCTGGGGTTCGATCGAACCCGGCTTAAGAACCACTGCTTCGGCAAAACACGCTCACCTTTTCTTTTTAAGCCGGGATCGGGCAACGTTTGAGAGCATCTGGTTGACCCTCCTGCCCCCCCCACAAACACACACAAACACACACAAACACACAAACACACACACACACACACACACACACAAACTCCGACAGGAAAAGATCTAGTAAATCAATCACCCGTGATTCTTCCAGTTCAGAAGTAAAAGCTTTTACCTCGGCTAAAAGTGTTAATCGGGTTCAACAACAGCGTCGATATGTTTGGCAAATTTGAAGGAGCTGTCAGAGAGAAATAAGTAAGATTCTTAACAAAAGATCGATTGAATGGAGCCGAGGGGCCGGGACGAACATCAAGGCTGCCCACTGATAATAAACCCAAGGACTGTCAGCTCCGACGTAGCGGGAAAAAAAAGGACGGGGAGATTCAGTCGATGAAGATTATCAAAAGTAAATTACATTTTTATTGACGGATGCTTCTGACTTATTAAAGTCTGCTCACCCCTTTAATTAACAGTTTGCGGAGATCAGCGTATATCCCCCCCCCCCCCCTCATCATACCAAAGACAACCCCCAAAA
>CAAKHD010004966.1:0-13620 GCA_901007705.1 Fistularia tabacaria | reverse complement strand
CCCCCCCCCCCCCGAAACGGGTAGTTCTTTAGTTTTTTTGGGTTAAAGGAGGAGAAAAAAAAAAAAAAAAATCTGCGATCGGGCGGAAGGGAGAGTTTTTCCTTCTCAGCCGGTTCCAAACGAACGCCACCGTCGCCCGTTTATTCCAACAAAGCGACCAATTTAATTTTTTTTTTTTTTTTTGTATCAGTTTATCAAGTGCCGTACTTCTCCCTGAATCTCCCTCGAGAAGGTTTCCCGCAGAACACAGAATTATCCGTATAAAAGTCTATAAAGTAAGAAAGCATTTAAGTCTAGGATCTGTCTATGAGTCGACAAAGATGATGGAATAATAATAACAATAACGATAATAATAATTAACTATTGTAATAATAATAACAATGAAAATAGTATTAATAATGATACCGCTATCATCGCCGCCTTTTGCTGTCAGTTATGTATTCTTATCTTACCTCAACTTTTCAAAATCACCTTTGTTGTATTAATAAAACAATACATAAAATGAAATAAAATGGCATGAAATAAAATTTCTGAAAAAAAGCCTACAATAAAGTGCAGGAAAATAAAACAAATAAATATTATTAAATAAAATTCGATAAAATAAAATAAAATTAAATAAGATGGCATGAAATAAAATAGCAGAAAATAAGCATGAAATGAAATGCAAGAAAATAAAACAGATAAATGTAATTAGATAAAATTAGGTAAAATAAAATAAAATAAGGTGTAATTTAATAAAATGGTAGAAATTGCCATTGAATAAAATGCAAGAAAATGAAACAGATAAATATAATCAATAAAATGAGATCAAATAAGAAATGATATTTCATGAAATGAAATAGCAGAAAATGAGCATACAATTTAATACAATAAAATGAAACGGATAAATTAGTAAAATAAAGATAAGATTAGATTAGATAAAATGAAATAAAATGTCAAGATATAAAATAGCAATGGGATTGACGCTGATTTAAAAAAAACAAACAAATTGATGTGGTTTGTGAACGGGGTCAAAGATTTGAATCCTTTAGCTGAGGTTCAACTGTACATCGTTCACCTGCTAATTCAAATGTCACAAAGGGACAAAAAAGCATTGTCTCATTCTCCAATTAACCATCTGCACATTTTTGGACCCTGAGAAGAGACCGTAGAGCCCGGGGGGAAAGCTGCGTGGACACGAACCTTCGCCTTCTCTTTCTCGCTGCAAGACACAACCACCCCTTAGATTCTTGACTTTTCCTATATATACTGTATTTTCACACCAAAAAGGAGCGTACCCATCAACAAGCCATGAAGCACGGCGCAGGAAAAAGCTACATAAAGCTATGTTTTCACTCCAAAAGTAATTTTTGCGGAACGCAAATGTATTTGCGCTCCCCCCTACTCTTCCCCATCACAGTTTACCCATAAAACGAGGGGACCCCCCCCCCGAGCCCTGAGGAACTCCACAACTTACAGCTATGCTAACTGGTCTGCGAAATGTATTTCGAGTGTGTAGAATAAAACGTTACATCGTAAGAAAATAACGAGTCACTGAATTCCAGTTGATGTGTTCGGGTTTGCCTCACACTACAAATTACCGCCGATCAGTGAGGACTCAGAAGCGTGAGCCCCGGTCTCGCTGGTTGACGGGTAATTTTTCATTCAATCCTTACGCCTTCTGTCGCCCCGACACAGCCGGAGGCCGGTGACTGGAGTTGCGAACTCCCATCGGATTTAGTCCCTATGTATCTATGTACCCTTTACATCTGGAGACTGATGACTGTAGACCAGAGACCGGAGTCCAGAGACCGGAGTCTGGTGACTGGAGTGCAAGCCCCTGTTAGATTTAGTCCCTTCGTATCCTTGTCCCCTACATATCGGGAGAGTAGTGGCCGGAGACCAGAGGCGGATAAGTCTCGGAGACCGGAGACCAGAAACCAGAGGCTGAAGATCGAAGACTGCAGACCAGAGACAAGAGGCCGGAGTCTGGAGTCCGGATCCTGGAGTCAGAGACGGAGTTGGAGACCGGAGTGTGAACCCCAGTTAGGTTTCGTCCCAAATGTATCCTTGTCCCCTACACATCCGGAGACCAGAGACCGCAGTCAAGTGACTGGGGACCGGAGTGCGACCCCCCATCAGGTTCTGTCAATATGTATCCAAGTCCATTACATATCCGGGGACCAGTGGCCACAGGCAAGAGACAGGAGTCCAAAGACTGAAGACAACAGACTGATGACCGGAGGCCGGTGATTGGAGACCAAAGTGGGAATCCCTGTCAGGTTTAGTCCCTACATATCCTCACTTGTTCCTTATACATCCAGAGATCCCAGGCCAACTCTTGCGAATAAAGTTCATACCTCTATCCCTGTTTTTGGTGCAGAGTCTTGTGTCTGTGACATGATACATACCTTATTATACTGCAGTACAAGTACACGCCCACTTCGCTAACTCACATGAAATCAAAGTACTACAACATGCAGGAAAACAAACTGGACTCTGCTTTGTGCTATTTTGCTTTTTTTTTTCTATTTTCCTGCAAAATATGGTGTTGGTGTTAAGTTGCGCGGAAAGAAGGGTGTAATAAATGCGACAGGAAGCTCTTTAATGCTTAAAGACATATCTAGAAAGAGCCTTGAGCGGACCGAGTGGAGTTCATTATTCAACGCGAGCGGCTGGATGTGACCCATCTCTTGCAAGTCGGGTCTTTTCAATATTAACTGTCTTAAAAAATAAGTATATATATAGCAAAACTGGTAGAAAACAGGATTCTTAATTTAACCCCCAATGTCCTGCTCCCTGAAGAAAAACACTTGCTGTTTTTTTCTTTTTTCTGAAGCTTTTCTATTTTTCCTTCACGGCGCTTTAAGGTAATTAGGCTCCCAGAAAATTAAAAAAAAGGAGAGATGAGAGACGGGAGGCGGAAACAAAGAGGAGGCTCAGAAGATGTCACTCACCCTCTGCCTTTTTTTTCCTTCTCATCCTTCTTGTCGGATCGCTGCTAATTTCCTCCCTCGCTAGCGACGTCTGCCTTGTTCGCGCCGATAAGCGGCGCAACTCTGACGGGCTGGAGTGGGTGGATGGATGGATGGATGGATTTTATTGGATGAGGTGGGGCAGTGTTGGCGGTGGTGGTGGGTGGCGGTACTCGTGGGTTAAAAGGGGCCTCGTCGGACCACGGGGGAGAGGAGGGTGATAGCGGGAGGGAGCAACAGCTAAGAGCAAGATCAAAATGGGCCTGGATCAATGTCGCATCGCGAGTGAGGGGAAGGGAGCAGAGAGAGGGAGCGGGTGTCGCCTACATTAACCGGTTTTAAGCGCGTCGATAGGACGCTTACAGTAACAGCTGCTCCGTAGCAGAGCCGCTGTGTGTATCGAAAACATCGTTGGGCTCGATACGGAGCCCTGAGGAGCTCCGCGAGGACTATCGACAATTCGCTCCTCGCCGGGTTTTCTACGGATCGTTGAGGCCAGCAGGTGCGATCGGTCGGAAACAGCGCCGGCGGATTTCAGATTTCCAGCAGCTGTTGACCCGACAGCGGTGCCGACGGTTAGCTGATCGGAAGCAACGGCTAACGCGTACGAGTCGTGGAGGTGGAACAGCCGTCTTCTTCTTTTCCATTTGGAAGCTCCCTTCAGGGGAGTCTCCTCTCAGGGCAACCAACTTCCTTCCTGTCCTCTTGCGCTCCATCCATAAACCTCCTCTTCGGCCTTCCCGCAGGCCTCAGTCGACCTCAGCATCCTCCACAATCCCTCATCTCTTATCTCCAGAACATCTAACGTCATCCTATCCATCTCCACATCTTCATCTCCGCTACCGTCGGCTCTACTTCCCGTCTCCTGGTGTCTCCAACCCAGCCAAATGGTTGGTCTCACCATGTTCTTCCGCACCCCTGACACTTTTCTCCACCAATTAGATTAAAAGAAGAGGGGAAATTAAAAGGGACACTATGCTGCCACCGATTGTAGTCAGAAAACCTGCGAAAGATACGAATGTCTTCTTCTTTGTAGTTCGTTTCAGCAGCGGCCATCTTGTATTTAGGAAAAAAAACGCCTCGGGCATACAACTCCAGGGCTTTCCCGCCTCTCAGAAGCAGAGGACCTGCACTTGTAAGAATCTCGATACCGTTTGTAAAATGGAATTGGACATCAGTCGCCTCGTCTGTGAGTCATTTCAAATAAATAAGAACAAATATTTTCCTCGACATTTCTATACATATTTACAAATTTCACTCATAGGCACGAACCGTTGCTTCTTAGCCGAACCAGCGGCGGCGAAATATTCATTGAATCAACCCTAAAAAAAAAACAAACATTCAAATCAGACTTAGAATCGGAGAAACTTTATTCGCCCCCAAGGCTCAACTGGAGGGCACAAGGGGTAGCAGAGCAACCTGCAGCTGATGTGAATATATAAGATTAAAATCTATAAAGTCAGGTTAATTAAAATAAAGTAAAAAATAGAAAAAAAAATTATCTATGAAAATATAAATTAAAATTTATTAAGTGAGGTGAATTAAATCAAAGTAAAAAATAAGATAAAAAAATAATTATCTATGAATATATAAATTAAAATCTATTAAGTGAGGTGAATTAAAATAAAGTAAAAAAAAAAGATAAAAAATGATGAACTATGAATATATGAATTAAACTACATAATGTAAGGTTAATTAAAATAAAGTTAAAAATAAGATAGAAAATAAAAATAGGAGTAAATAAAGAGAATAAATGCCAGGGTTTGACCAAAATGTTTTGATTATGTTTAAATATTCTTTAAATAATAATATCCGGACTATTAGCCACAACCTTTTTTCACATGCTTCGAACACCACTGCTTAATATATAAATCATTTTCACATCTAATGAAATTAGCAAAAGCGATACTGATACGCTGCCAATAAGTAGAACATTGCGTTGCTTGTCAGAAGCAACGGCAAGGGATTCATAAACGCGGTGGCGCCGGAAAACGAACAGCCAGATCGTCGAAGCACCTCGCTACGTCGCTCCGTCGCTACTCCGCTACGCTGCCCCCCACGCATCCCTTTAGGGCGCGGCTCGTCCCGGCGGCAGATGTTTCGCCGCAGACCGAGAGACCTCCGCAGATGGAAGCCATTTGCGGGGACATTTCCCACGACGAGGGCCGGTGGAGAGGCGAGATGAATATTTAATGGCGGGCCAGGAGGCGCTATTGCTAGCGGATGGATCTATTTACAATAAGACTTATCGCCCAGCCCCGGAACTACTTGCCGCGTTGTTCCGCCGACCCGGGGATTACACGTTAAATACATACATTTATATTGAACATTATGGAGATTGATTTGCTTATTCGCCGCTCTTCCTATATTACGGGGTGAGAAATGTTATTAACGGGTACGTTTTGCCTCATGGCTTATTAAAGCGATTTATCAGGACAGGTCAGCCAACAGCTCATAGCAGGTTTTTTTTCAGATAATCTCATCACCGGCCTTGAAAAATTGCCATGGGAACCAAACGGAGGGCAGCACATAATGAAGCACGACGGAACGGTTGGCCGGTAAGAGAATGATCCTGACTATTAAAAGCCGAGGGATTCACAAATTTTCATTAACAGACATTTTTATCGGAGGTGTTTTAGACCCTGAAGAGGGAGACGAGGGGGCTGAGTGACGGCGGCACTTGGCTGCCGGCGTCGGGGTCCTCGCGGTTCACCGTCTCGGAACAAAGTCATCGCTAATGTTAGCGGTTAATTACAACTACAGTTAATTTTAATATTCAATATGTCATCACCGATGCGGAGGTCTGCAACCCCACTCCAAGCCCCGTGTGGCTTCGCTCCAGGTTCTCCATCTTCCTCCCACAGCCCGAAGTCTGGGACACAGAGATATACAACCTATGGACACATACAAGTGTCTAAGACTGGCATAATTTCCAGAATATTAGCCGCTACTTTTTTTTTCGCACAAATGGCTTAAACAATAATGCGGCTAATTTCTGTTTTTTTTTATGGGCATACAAGTGTCATCCGCATGCCTGAGCAATTTTGGGTCTTGACCTGCTGGCCGTTTTTGGACAGTTAGAGGAAACCGAAGAACATGGAGAGAACTGTCACAGACACAAACAAAGACCCCCCCAACTTCGGAATCGAACCAGCGACCCTCTGCTATTCCTATGTTGTTGTTTTTTTTTCCCTCACAAATGGGCATAAACCGCCACCCACTCAAGGTACCCATACGTTAGAAGACTGAAAAGATCTCGAAATGGCTTGTGGGAAAGTAGCATCTCACACCTGCTCACGTCGAAAGAATAGCATAATTTCCCGACTGTGAGCCGCCACTTTTTTGGCATGCTTTTTCTGTTTTTTTACGGGCATACAAGTGTCATTCCCTCGTCTGGGCAATTAAGGGTCTCCGATGACCTGCTGCACATTTTTTGAACTATTGAAGGAAACCGGAGAACCTGGAGGAAGCCTATGCAGACACAAAGAAAGCCCCCTCGCCCATCGTAATGGAACCAGCAACCCTCTGCCTTTCCTATATTGTTGTTTCTGCACGACACTTGGGCACCAACCGCCTCCCACTCAAGCTACCCATACGCTAGAAGACTGAAAAAGATTTGGAAGACTCAAAAGTATCAATTCACACCTGCTTATGTCAAAAGACTGGCACAATTTCCGGATTTTCGTGCACTTCGAACACCGCGGCTTTAACAATGATGCTGCTATTTGATGTATTTTTACGGGCATACAACTGTTATTCCCATACTTGGGCAATTTAGGGTCTCCAATGTCCTGCTGCATGTTTTTGGATTGTTGGAGGAAACCGCAGCATAAAATATGATTCAGCTAATTTATGGACTTTTATGGGGTAACGAGCTTCGTGCCGCCGAAACATTTAGCCTTATCACATCGGACCAATGAAATGACACACAAAATTTACTGGGTGCGGTTGAATAGTCCGAAAATTATGGTACTTTTTAGAGATTTAAGTCGCAGCCTAGTCTCAGTCTCCGGGGGTCACTATTTACAAGACTACAACCTGACTTTTTCAGCAATTTTTCCCCACCATGTGATGTTCTCAGCAGGTATTTGCCGAGCCTCTGCTATTTAAGCCCATCCCTTTTCCTTCTCTGCTCGGTCGTGGTACGCCGGGGTCGACATCGTACACGCTGGGATGTTCTGCCCACGGCTCCGATATCCGGTCCTCTTTCTAGACGCTCCATATTGATCGGGACGTCCTCAGCCGTTACCGCTCATACGTACTGCAAAGGAATATTGTCTCTGCCGCCAGTGGCAATTGGCCGCAATCTTCTACTGCGGAGAGGAGAGGGGTCTACTACTTTGTCACTGAATTCGAGTCCCGACATGTGGTCAAGCATTGACCGGTGACATGCTGCTAGCTTGTATTACTAATGCTGTCATCTTCTGTGGCAAAGCTGACATTACAAACATGTGCGCTGATACAAAGCTAACATTATAGACTTTAATACAAAGCTAACATTACCGACCTACATGCTCACAATACTCAGTATTACTGACCTCCATGCTCGTAAAAGCTAACATTATCGTCATGCATGCTCGAAAAGAGTTTGCAATAAGGACCTTGGTGCTAGTACAAAGCTAACATTACAGACCTGCACGCTTGTACAAAGCTAACATTAAAGATTTTTGTTGAAAGACGCTCCTGCTCACAGGAGTGATGTGAAGAAGAATCCAAATCGAACTCTATGTAAAAATAAAGAATAAAATTGAGAATAATAGAAAAATAAAAAATTAAGAATATTAAAAAAATAAAAAATAAGAATAAAAATAGGAAAAAAACGGGACTGATCAAAATAAATAAATAAATAAAGTTAAAGGTATGTAAAAATATATGTAACGTACATACATTTGTATTTACAAGTAAATGTACAATAATAATAATAATAATAATAATAATGATAATAATAATAATAATAATAATGTATACTTAATTAATCCCTCGTTGGGAATTTGCTCTCTGCATTGAACCCATCATGGATGAACCATGAGCAGTTGGCTTACATCTAGCAGCGCCAGTGGAGCAGTTCGGGATTCAGTGTCTTGCTCAACAACGCTTCGAACACAGTAGGAGGAGCAGGGAATCGAACCAGGAATGATCGGTTCCAAGAACGATCCCTCGACCTCCTGCGTGTATTTATGTATAGAAATAATGGGCTATTGAACAAAGCTGGGAAAAGACTGATCTGAGGAACAATCAGACGGCGCCGTTCAAACTAGCCCAGAACAGCGACAACAGGAGACGAGGGAAAGCGGCTAATGGCTGGAAGCTATTTAGAATTCAGGGCGAGGAAACGCGTTGTTAAAAATGAGTCGGCGCGTGTTTACGATGTTTCGTCTGTCTCTGCGCGGCGCAGCCACCTGTCGCAGACAACCTGTTGTTGACGATCAGCCTCCCCGGGGGGAGGGGGGGACCCTTCTTTCATTCTTTCTCTGTATCCTGGGGGGCCAATCGCAGCTGGCAGTGCGGCAAGAGGCGGGGTTTAGCTCGCCTGGCAATCACAAACGGACATTTAGGAGTCCTCAATGAACCATTTTTCCAGGAGGAGATGGAGAGGAACCCAGGCAGGTGTTACACCTTCACCCAACCCTCATCATACCTCCAACGTCATCCGACCTTCTGCCTTCAAAGATCGACCTTGAACCACTGTTGATCTGCCAACCCGCTTCCGGCTTTGACCCAACCTTCAACAAGCTTTGGACTGACCTTGACCTTTGAAAGATCCTCCCTCGGCCCGACCTTGGAACAGCTTTGCCTAAACCTTCAACCAACTGTGTTTCTTCTAGGACCTACCTTTGACCCAATCTTGACCAAACCCTCCAATGCTGACCCAACCTTGATGAAGCCTTCATTAGACCTTTTAACCCTACCTTTGACCCGACCTTCTTCAATCGGCCTAGAGCCGACCTTCACGCAACCTTGACCAAACCTTCCTCCATACTTCATCCTTCTAAGATGTGCTTTTGACCCAATCTTATTTCAACTTTGATCCAACCCTCATCTGACCTTCATTAGACCTTGACCCTTTCAAGATGTACCTTTGACCCAACCTTCATCCGACCTTCATCCAGCCTTGACCTTAACCTTCAACAAATCTTGACCTTCCCTTAATGAAACCTTCACCCAACCTTGATCCTTCCAAGATGTACCTTTGACCCAACCTTCTTCATCCAGCCTTGACCCAACCATTTACACAACCTTGACAGAACCTTAATCCAAACTTGATCCTTCCGAGATCTACCTTTGTGCCAACTTCGAAAGCTTCATCCAACTGTTAAGATCTATCTTTGACCCAACCGTTCGCCAACTTCGACCAAACATCAGCCTTGACTCAACCTTCGACAAATCTTGACCCATCCTTGACGAACCCTTTACCCAACCTTTGATCCTTCCAAAAAAGATCTACTTGTGACCAAACCTTCTTTCAACTTTGATCCAACTCTCATCTGACCTTCATTCAACCTTGAAGCAACTTTAACCGAACCTTCATCCAGCATTGTTCCTTCTAAGATGTACGTTTGTGCCAACCTTGACGAAACCTTCATCCGCCCTTGATCCCTCCAAAAAAGATCCATCTTTGACCCAACCTTCTTCCAACTTTGACCCAACCCTCATCTGACCTTCATCCAACCTTGAAGGAACTTGAACTAAACCCTTCATCCAACCTTGTTCTCTCTAAGATCTACCTTTGACCCAACCTTCATCCAACGTCGACAGACCCTTCATCCAGCCTTGACTCAACCTTCGACAAATCTCGACCCGTCCTTGACCGAACCTTCATCCAACCTTGTTCCTTCCCAGATGTACCTTTGATGAAACCTTGACCAGACCTCCATCCGACCTTGAGCCTTCCAAGATCTACCTTTGACCCAGCCTTCTTCCAACTTTGATCCAACCCTCATCTGACCTTCATCCAACCTTCTTCCAACTTGGACCAAACCTTCATGCAACCTTGACTCGACCTCCAATAAATCTTGACCCCACCTTGACCGGACCTCCATCCAGCTTTGATCCTTCCAAGATGTATCATTGACCCAACCCTCATCTGACCTTCATCTAACCTTGACGCAACTTGAACCAAACTTTCATCCAACCTTACCCTTCCAAGATGTACCATTGACTCAACCTTCATCCAACCTTGACTCAACCTTCGACTCACCTTCATCTCAGCCCCCCCAAAAAACGCCATTTGGTGCAAAGGGATAATAAACAGTAATGTTTTTGTTTTCTTTCCAGAAAAAAAGGTCACCGAGCGGATTAAAATTAAAACGCTTGATAGTTTGGAACTGCGTGTGTGTGCCCGCCAGGTTTGGTGAATTAAAAAAAAAAATGAAGAAAATTACAAAGGAAGCATTTAGGCCCAGAAGAATCACAGTGAAAGAAATCCCACGCGGCGCCGCTGATGAGCGCCGTGTGGCGCCGGATTAAAAACCCTTCCGGCGCCGTCACAAAACCACTGCCAATCAAGGCTTTAAAAGCCACTCCGGCCTCCCGAGGTCCAGGATTCTTAACCCCGACCCCCCGCACCACCTAGCTCCAGCTCCCGTGATGCTAACGTTGTTGTTAGGAGGAACTCCAATCAACCGGCGGAGCGCCAGGTATACGTGCGCGTCCGGAGCCGTGTTGCCACGGCGACGATACAAAGAATGCAATCAGTCTGGCTTGCAAAAGCGCCAGGCGCCGCGTCGTCTTGACATTTCAACCGCGAGGGTCAGAGACGGAGAGGAAGTTCGGAGGCGGGGGGAAATCACGGCGATCAAGAACTGGTACACAGACTCGACAACGACACGGAAATAACAAGATTTTCCCCGGAATGGCATCAATAATTACAACTGAAATTAATTGGGCGATATTAATCACGCTTCAATATCTGACAAAGAAAAAAATAAACGTTCATTCGATGAATGGATATACGTTAGCTTAAACGTCATAATCTTGTTTATTTGCCCATCAGTCTCGCCGACCAATGACTGAGCTCGTCTCTTTTGCTAACTTCCTTTGCTGCTGGATTCGAGTCACGACATGCGGTCAGGCGTTCACTGGTGACATGCTGCTAGCTTGTATTAGCAATGCTGTCATCTTCTGTGGCAAAGCTGACATCACAGACTTGCTCATAAAAGCTAGCAACATCCACATGCATGCTCATACAGCATTTGCATTAAGGTCCTTGATGCCAATACAAAGCTAACATTACCGACCTGCATGCTAGTAAAAAGCTAACTTTACAGACCTGCATACTCGCACAGAGTTAACACTAAAGACTGGCGTGCTTGTACAAAGCTAATGCTACCGACCTGTGGACTCAGAGAGAGCTAATGTTACCAACCTGCTGGTTAGTACAATGCTAGCATAACCAACTTGCTTACTCATTCAAAGTTAACATTACCTGGCTGTATGCTTCTAGAACGCTTTCCTTACAAACCTGCAGAATTGTATCAAGCAAACTTTACCGACCTGTGTGCATGCACAAAGGTAGAATAATAGCATTGAGGTGCTAATGGATGGTGGTGGTGCTCCTGAAATACACAAACTCCTTCACTCATAAAGTTCATTAAACAGCATTTCTGCTAACTTTACCGACCTGCGTGCTCATATCAGCTAAACAAAGTTACAAAATTAGCATTGCCGACTTGCGTGCTTGTAAAAAGCCAACATAACGAACCTGCGCGCTGATACAAAGCTAGCATTTCAGACCTGCTTGTTTTTACAAGGCTAACATTACCAACCTCGATGCTCGTTCAGTTATCATTGCCGACCTGCGTGCTTGTACACAGCCAACATTAAAAACCTGCGCGCTAGTACAAAGCTAGCATTACAGATCTGCATGCTCGTACAAAGCTAATATTACCAGCCTGTGTGCTAGTACAAAGGTAATATCACCAATCTGCGTGCTAGCTCCAACAAGTTTAGCATTGAGGTGCTAATGGAGGCTTGAAAGCTTCATATTTAAATTTCTCTTCAACCAGTAACACCTCGCCTACGTCGGCAGTCATGCTATCACATTGTGCGTCGTTTTAAAGCGCTAATTTTCTTAACGCTTTATATTTTTGTAATTCATTAATTAGTGCAAAAATTAACTTGATTAAAATCCCAGCCCCAATTATACAAATCATTTTGAATTTATGCACAACGCCTCAAAATTCGGCAACGAGTGAACAGGTAAAATCTGCGGAATAATCCTGAAAAAATAAAGCGGGAGTTTCCAGAAAACAAGATTCAATAAAAAAGTAAAGAATCTACGATAAAAGTCAAGAGCAGATAATAGACACAAACTTAATGTTGTTGTTTAACGGACGTTAAAGCCCCTTCGAACGGTTCGAAGTTCCCACACGGAAAAAGATGAAGGGAACGCACCGTCTTTTTCTTTGGGTTTCCTTTGAAAAATTATCTATAAAGGCTTAAATAAAGTTGAGATTATTTAATCCCGGGGATGTTTTTGTTGGCCCGTCCGCACTCCTCTCCCGCCCGTTTTACCGAATGACTTAACTTCACCGATTCTGCCGGATTGGCCCGTTTTTTTCGGGGGGACAGCGGCGACAGACAGCCGTTCCGGGTGGATGCTCCGCGTTAGCGCCGCCGTCTCGCTCGATAGCGGTCGACAACGAACGCATCGATCGACGCGGCTGCCTGGCCAATAAGAAGAAAATCTCTCACTGTACATCATACCTGTGTGTGTGTGTGTGTTTGTGTGTGTGTGTGTGTGTGTGTGTGTGTGTGTGTGTGTGTATATGCGCGTAGGGGGGGTGTCTACTAGCATGAAGTGGTTGAGCGGCTTCTAAATTCTCCCCCCCGTACAAATCGATACCTGACTTGAGTGTGTGTGTACAACAAACAGGAATATGCAGACACACACACACACACACACACACACACACACACACACACACACAGGTAATTGATCACGGTCACCCCCCCGACTCATGACCTCTTTCTCTATTTACACCTTCACCCCCCCATCTTTCCCTCCATCTGTGTGTGTGTGTGTGTGTGTGTTGTACGCAGGTAATCCATCTTTCTAATTTTGTGGGCGTTGCCGTGGACGCGTGTGACACGGATGGACAGACAAACAGCCGTCGCTCGGGGCGACAGATGGTAAGGAGGAGGACGGGAGCGAGGGAGGACAGTTCAGACGGGCGGAGGAAGAGGAGGAGTGAGGAAGGAATGCTTGATTGAGCGGAGGAGTGGGATGGAGAGCAACAGGCTCCGCCTCCTTGGGCTTTAGTTATCCATTCAGGCTTTCGCTTCAATTTATCACCTGCAGGCTCCGCCCACTTCTCGCCCCTCCTTGACAGATTTATCCGACTCTGTCGCTTTGTTTTGAGGGATGACAAGCCATCCATCCATCCATCCATCCATCCATCCATCCATCCATCCATCCATCCATCCTTCCATCCATCCATCCATCCATCCATCCATCCATCCATCCTTCAATCCTTCCATCCATCCATCCATCCTTCCATCCATCCATCCATCCTTCCATCATCCATCCACCATCCATCCATCCATCCATCCATCAATCTATCCATCCATCCCTCAACCTGCCCTTCATCCACTGAACATCCAACCCTCAATGATTCCTCACCCCATCCATCCATCCTCCGTCCACTCACCATTCAATCATCCCTCC
>CAAKHD010004965.1:87988-98649 GCA_901007705.1 Fistularia tabacaria | reverse complement strand
AGGAGGGGGGGGGGGGTTGTTTTCTGAGACCCATCACAATAAACGAGAAAAGAGTTTTGTCAGTTCTGGATGCCATTGCATGTCAGAACAGAAGAGAACAGAAGAACTCTGGCGGCATCTATCACTTGTGTACCGCCTACTGTCATCAGGTTTGCTCAGCTCATTATGTTCTGAGGCAGCTGCTGATGTCTGGATGCTGAATTGCATTTTAATCTCGGTCATGGGTGGGTAGCAGCAACTTCTCTCACCTAGCGAGGCGAGGTCGGCATACTGGGAGCTGAGCAGGAAAAGATCCACCCCGATCTGCTGGCCCGAACAGTCCAGGGCAAATTTCTTATAGAAGTCGGTGGCGGGGCCGAGGTGATGCACCCCCTGCAAACACAGTAATAACATGGCATAAAAGCATTCCTAGAAAACTGCTTGGCTTTTTCAGAAATACAAACAGAACTGAGTTATTGCAGTGTGAAGATATTTTAAGATATGGACTGAGAGACGATTTTATCCCAAGATGTGTAAATTCAATATTTCCTTGTTATTTTTTTTCAAGTTTCAAGAGTATCTTGAGGCCTGAGTACAAAAACTCAGCTTCCTCCTTCAAAGACCAAAGTTGTACAGGAATTAAAAAAAAAACAAATGTGGAAAAGCCATTTCAGTCATTTCTTTGCAGCTGGTTTAATCAGAAAAAGCACAGATGATGAAGGTCGATAAATCGTGGAAGAGGACGGAAACTAGACAGTGGTTGGACCTGACTCTCTGTTGGGTGAAAAATTGTGGGACGAGGGTATGATTTTGTGGGATCGAATAAAAGAGCACACCGGATTAAGTATAAATCAAAACCAGGCAAGATAGTTAATGTAATCTTTGAGTGTTTTTTTTTTCTTTAGATTTCACAGGTCATATGGTTTGACTTCAGCCTTGACAAAGACACACAAAAAAAACAAAAACAGCCCAAGCATCAAAACGACTATACACTCCATCTGAAAAATGTAGCTACCTGGTAAAGAGGTCAAAAAACAGCCAGGATCCAACAGCAAGGTGTGTACGTGCATGTTTTTGTGTGGGGGTCTCATACTCAATGGGAGGGACTTTAGGATATGGTAAAACCTCAACTCAGGGGTCAGGAAACTATGGCTCACAAGCCAGGTGTGGCTCTTTTTATGACTGCATCTGGGTCACAGATAAGTCTTAGCTGACATTTCTTAACATAATAAGTAATAAATAATCCTGTTTCGATGTTTAACAGATGAAAGCCTCAACGCCTGCATGAAGCTTAACCTCACCATGCACCAACAAGACGACAAAGCTATCAGCAAAACCATGCAGCACCAGAAGTTTAGCATTAATGGTAAGAAGTATTTTATGAATTATTAGTCAACTCCAGTATAACAACATAATTAAAAAGAATAAATTAAGAGACTTATTGTACTTTGAAATTAAATGAAAAAAATGTATATGGCTCAAACAGAAATATTACAAAATATGTGGCTTTCATTGCTCTCTCAGCCAAAAAGGTTCCCGACCCCTGCCTTAGCTGAAGACATAAATATTTTAAACACGAATTGCGGATGTAATCAATGTTATATCATGGGGTAATAATCAAGGCCTCCTTCGCAAAGCATTAGCAAAATGTATTGTTCAACTGACATACACAAGACTTGCACTAGCAGAATAGTAAAAATATAATCTGACATCCTGGGTGCATGTCCTGAAAACATGCAGGTTAATGGGAGTACAATGGAAAAATTGCCCAGATGTGTGATTGAGAGAGTGAATGGCTGTTTGTCTCTCGATTTGGCCCTGTGGTCGACTGGCGACCGGTTGAGGGGGTACTCTGCCTCTCACCCAATGACAGCTGGGATAGGCTCCAGCATCCCTGTGACCCTGACTGCTGGATAAGCAACAGATAATAGATTGTCTCAAATGTTTTGAATCCAAGTCCATCAATCATAAAAACATATTTTTAAAATCTTCAGTTGTGTGACATTGACAATGGAGATAACAAAATAAGATCCATATTTACAAGACTGTTTGCAGTCAATGGACTCCCGTTCCTCCTGCAGTTTTACAGAAATGTGGAATTGGTCAAACTACATGTCCATCAGGTGCAAAACAACTGTTGGTAAGGTTTCCAGTGACCATAACAACCTCATGGGAAAGGGAGGGTGACTTCAAAAAAAGCAATGAAAACCCTGTGCCTTCGTCGCTGACTGACTGAAAGATTTAATATAATCATGGTATTTTCGACAGGACTTTTATTATTTACCAGATTAGCTGCCTGTATAATTCCTACTTCGTCACTAATACCGAAACCGCTTTTGTACATTGCATTTAACACAGGAAAAATGTTCAATCTCTTTTCCATCATCTTGGTGTATTTTTTTATTTTGCTGTATTGGCCTATTTCTACTCCCCTACCCCTGCTGCTGCTGTTGTAACAATCTCCCCGCTCCTGATAAAGTCTTATCTTGTATTGATTACTGATAATAATAATTGATCATATGACTGATACTGTCCCATCTTATATCTCTCATACCTAAACACAACAAAAATGTTTGCAGATTTTGCATTACAACTTTATTTATTTATTTATTTATTTATTTATTTTCTTTATTAATAATTTCCCCTATGGGGATCAATAAAGTACTATCTTATCTTATTTTGCATGCTTTCTATTCCAGTGGCGGTGACCTTTTGATGACATCCTTCCATTCAAAGCAGCGAGAACGACCACCCTTTTTTCACTTTCTTCAGGAACTTCTTTCACTCATCTTTTCAACCGTGGTCTTTGTTTGTCTGTCCTTTTACATTTTTCTTTTAAAAATGTAAGCTCAGTCATTTAGAAATATTCTGATAATTCCCCTTGCGTTTCATCCAACGACTTATTTGTAGTCGAGGCCTCCTTCGCAAAGCATTAGCAAAATGTATTGTTCAACTGACATGCACAAGACTTGCATGAGCAGAACAGTAAAATTATAATCGGACATCCTGGGTGCATGTTGTGTCTTCTGCCCATGGCACTTGAATTGTCTCCAATCTTGCCGGGAGACCGCATGACCCTTGTTCTGACATCTTTTTGAAGTATTTTCCTCAAAGAAAAAGTGAGCGCCATTTCTTGCAAACCTGGGCCTGTTTTTCAGTGAACGTCCCTCTGAAGCAAAAATTTCATCTTAATATCACCTCAGGAGGAATCGTGTCTTATTTCTTCCAATGTGAATTTGTCATGTATTTTCCCTTTGATCTTCTCAGCATGTTTATTTGTCTTGACTTCTGGACAGACTGATTTCCTTATATTGGGAAAAGGGGGGAAAACTGCAAATGGTGGTCCTGTGGCCATCAGACTCGCATGATTGTGACTGACTAATATACACGTACGGCGCACATACGCACGTAGGTACACACACACAAGCACACACAAGAACTTAACGTCATTAGTTCTCCTCTCCTTGTACCTTTGTGCTGGACCGCTGGCTGGGGTCCTCCCTGGACTGAAGCTGGCCAGCACCCAGTGAGGGCAGCTGGGTCTGGAACACAGTGACACGCCCCCCAGTGGGTGACATGAGCTTGAAGGCAGCCTGCAAGGCGGGGCCCAGGGCACTGTGGGTCTCCTTGCTCTTGCTGAACATGCCGGGGAGGGAGTTCAACAGGTCCTTTACCAGCTGGATCCCAGAGAGAGGGAAGAGAATGTGATGAAGAAGAGGGGATGGGAAGCTGCGGCGTGAAATACGAGAGGACATATCACACAAAATATAAAGATTGTACCTCTTTGCTCTCCTTTAAGTTAACCATCAGGCTGTCATGTGACGGTATAAAGACATCTGAAACGATAAAATACGATTAAATCAAAGAGAGAGCCCAAGTGATGTTGCTTTGAGCAACTGGTTGTAATTTAATTTAAATTACATGTGGCTCAGGCAGTTATTTTTCCATTTCAGCAAGATACTCAATACTCAAGGGGGGGCGGAGGGTTGACAAAACAATCACGTGTTTGGAGTAAAATGACTTTGTTCCTGTGAATCTAATCAGAAAGACTAAAATTACCATGAGCTGATTCTTTTTTCCACCCAAGTAATGAAATCAACACCCAGTTCAAAGTAACTGAGTAGTAAAATACAACATCTGATAAATTCCATGTTTTGAGTTTATCTGTGGTGATTAGAATGTGACCAACAAATTACGGAGACTCCTTGATCACCTTCACTTTGAAAAGTGGGACATTGTTGCAAGATCCCCTTTTTTGAGGCATTTAAGTGTCAAATATCCTGACAGGGATAACATTTCATTGAATAATTTACTTATGGGAAATGAAGATGACATTGGCAATAGCATTATTTGCTGTCTCTTTAGAACTATATTACTTGAGTCTATTAAAAATCCCAATTGTTCTAGAAAGGACAGAGTGAACATCCGTCAGTTTCACAGTTTGGCTATTTGTGGGGAAAGAAAAAAAAAAGCCACAATAAAAAAAAAACACATGGCCACACCGTCAATGTCTGACACCACCAGCATCTGTGGCTGTGATAGTCCCTCCTGTAGGTTGTAGAAGTGGATGGTGTTGTCGAAGGTCAGGAAGCCCACCTTAGTGCGAGAATCTCCTGGCAACCTGAAGCACAAAACATCTCTTTGTTGAAGCTCAGGAGCGATAAATAATCTGGAAAAAGCAGCAGCTGATTATTTTCTACTGTTAGATACGACACACACTCACTTCTCCAGGTTCTTCAAAAGAGACTGACAGAAGTACTTCAGGTAGCCTGCCTCTACGGCATTGTGGGACACATCCAAGACAAAGAGGTAGACAGCCGGCTGAGGAGGCCGCAGCTGAAGGCAAACACACATGACTGGTGAGAATGTGATGAAGAGGTTATTGAGTTGGATTTGAGAAAAAAAAAAAGAAAAGACAGAATAAGAGAATATGTGATCTGAAATGCCCGAAATGATCAAATGATCAGTGACATTTTTAGAGATAGATAATGCTTTTTAAAAAAAAAAATCTGTGTTTTTTTTCCCCCAAACAGAGGCTAATGATCAGGAGCCCTTAAATAAAAGTCAAAATAAAAAACTCCAATCTAACAGCGCTCAACTCACTTCAGCTGAGTGTGTAGTTTAGCTCGTAGAAGACTTTATTAAGAGACAGTATTAAAAGACAATTCTGTTTGTCCCATGATGGGGAAAGTTTTCTACCCCAAGCGGAAATTTGGTTTGCTACAACAGCACAACATCCTTTTTAAAAAAAAAAAAAAAAAGGAAAATCAACAGAAAAGTAAAAAAGTATGGATCAAAAAAATATCAAGTGAATTATGAATCTACAAACTTAAGTTATTTATAGTACAGAAGGAAAGAAACATTGAATTGGGATAAATTAAACGCTTCAAAGCCTTTACAGTCCAGTAAAGGAGAATGTATAGAATAATTTAATTCGAGCAGTACTTGCAATGTTTGAGAGCAGTAACAGATGATACAGATGTATAGAATCTAGATAGATGTATTTCAATTCAGAAAACAAGAGCAAAAAACTTTCTTCCATGTTGGAGCGGCAGTGCAACACTGCATTCCAAACGATTGACTATCAAATCACATGAAATTTCACAACTAAATTATAGTTGTAGTTTCATTTCACAATGAAATTTCACAACTAAATTGTAGTTAACAGCTACTTTGCCACAGGAAGCGGTGGAAGTTGAAAGGTCAGGGGAGAGGGCTCACCATGTAGTCGGAGGAGGCAATGAACTCCACGGTGGCGTTTTGGACCTCCGGTCTCTTGTGAGGTTCGCCATACGACCGGGTGACTGGGTTATACATGAACTCATCCGGTACTGCAAAGAGGGTTACAATCATCACTACCGCAGGAGCACATGGAAGGAAACGGTTCGGAGCAACTAGTACCATCGTTGACTCGGTAACAGAGGTTACACTTCCATCTGCGCTGGTCTAGGAATGTGACAAAGGGGTTGATGTAGGTGCGGCAGGAGCGGCAGCGCACAATGGTGTTGGACGTGATCACCGGTAGGTGCTGCAGAGACAGAAACAGGAAGTTGTAGATATTTATACCAGTATGATACTCGACTGATCAACAGGACAGAATGGTATCAGTTGTTTTAAAAATATCCTATGTGATGTAAGTAGGATTACTCAGCTACATTTCAAATCGACTAAAACATGTATTGTCAAAATCATTACTGAGAATTTGGATACAGGACAGCAGTGTGGCACATTGGTTAGCTCTTCTGCCTCATAGCAAGAAGGACCCTGGTTCGATTCCCACAGGGGGCCTTCCTGTGTGGAGTTTGCATGTGTCTCCCAGTGTCTTTATGGGTTTCCCCTGGGTTCTCTGGTTAATGGGAGTACTTTGGAAAAATTGAACAGATGTCTGATTGAGAGAGTGAATGGTTGTTTATCTCTAGATTTGGCCCTGTGATCGACTGCCGACTGGTCGAGGGGGTACTCTGCCTCTCACCCAATGACAGCTGGGATAGGCTCCAGCATCCCTGTGACCCTGACTGCTGGATAAGCAACAGATAATAGATTGATGGACTTGGATTCAAAACATTTGAGACAATCATAAAAACATATTTTTAACATCTTCAGTTGTGTGACATTGACAATGGAGATAACAAAATAAGATCCATATTTACAAGACTGTTTGCAGTCAATGGACTCCCGTTCCTCCTGCAGTTTTACGGAAATGTGGAATTGGTCAAACTGCATGTCCATCAGGTGCAAAACAACTGTTGGTAATGTTTCCAGTGACCATAACAACCTCATGGGACAGGGAGGGTGACTTCAAAAAAAGCAATGAAAACCCTGTGCTTTCGTCGCTGACTGACTGAAAGATTTAATATAATTATGGTCTTTTCGAAAGGGGTTTTATTATTTCCCAGATTAGCTGCCTGTATAATTCCTACTTTGTCACTGATCACCGAAACCGCTTTTGTACATTGCATTTAACACAGGAAAAATGTTGGTGTATTTTTTTATTTTGCTGTATTGGCATATTTCTGCCTTGTTTTCTCTCCCCTCATTAGGTTTTTTGAGCTGCTGCTTTTGTAGCGAACTCCCCGCTCCTGATAAAGTCCTATCTTGTATTGATTACTCTTAATAATAATTGATCATATGACAGATACTGTCCCATCTCATACCTCTCATACCTAAACATGACAAAAATGTTTGCAGATTTTGCATTACAACTTTATTTTGCATGCTTTCTATTCCAGTGGCGGTGACCTTTTGATGACATCCTTCCATTCAAAGCAGCGAGAACGACCACCCTTTTTCCAGTTTCTTCAGGAACTTCTTTCACTCATCTTTTCAACCGGGGTCTTTGTTTGTCTGTCCTTCGACATTATTCTTTTCAAAAGGTAAGCTCAGTCATTTAGCAATATTCTGATCATTCTCCTTGTGTTTCATCCTACGACTTATTTGTAGTTGAGGACATACAGTCCTCCTGGCCTCTCTGCTGCCAGCAAAAGGCTTTGTTCGGAGAATCACTTGCCTGATATTTTATCTAAAAAAAAAACTTTTAAAATAAACTCTTCTCATCACAGCGATGGATGCTGCTCAGTCTGCTCTTGGCAAGAAAGTATCGCCTGGCTTTAGGTGATTTCAAAAGAAATATTTCAACCTCAGTTGTGAAGAAACTACACTTTGGTTGAAACAAATGAGATCAGTTTCAGACTGACAGTTTCTTCAAAATCATGAATGCTGGTATAATTTGTGGTTAAAACGATCAACAAATCTCAATGGTCCACCTTTCAGGCACATTGAAATTCCTGGATGTACAGCAGAACTTGACCAGAACATTGTGCTGCTGTCTGGTTTACTGCAACTCTGACTGGTTTCACACATCTGGATAAAGACCAGATCTTCCATGTCTGAAAAGGGTGGTGAGGATTAAAACCCTTACGCTGCAGCATCCTCAGACAGCATTACCATCAGACCTCCCTTCGATCAGCATGACGACAACACAGCGGCAATCGTTACCTGTAGGTCTCTGAAGGGGTGCAGCAAAAGGCCCAAGGGGAGTCGGGCCTTGTTGAGCAGAGCCTGATTCTGAGGGATGCTGGTCAGTGTGCACCTGAACGTCCTGTTAAGCAAAGAAAGAGAGAAAGACAAAGACAGACAGACACACACAAATATATTTTATAATAAGTTAACTTTCCTTTTTCTTATCACACTTTAAAGTCAATAATATATTGTGTTATCTAATGAGGAAAATTAGTAAAAATTAAAATATCCTTGATATTTGTAAAGACACTTCACGTACTGTGGGCTGCAGTTGACTGCCTTGAGCTCCGTGCTCAGGTTGGGCTCTGGGGCTTCCAGGGGTCGAGGGGGCAACAGGTTCCTCTCCTGTAGCAGGTTTACGGGCCTGAGGGCCTCCAACTCCAGCTCCGGCACCCCGCTCAGACCCCCTAGAGCCGTTGATAACTGAGACAGGTTTGGGAATGGCTGACCAAGAAGTGAGGGAAACAGAAAATTCAAGATTTATCTCAGATTATTTTCTAAACTCTTCGAATCCCATGAAGTGAGAAAGAAATCAGGGTCAGACCTGGGAGTACAGCTGGTAGCTCCCTGACTGGCTGTACAGGTCTTGGGAGGGCGGCAGGGCCGAATGGGGGGCAAGGCCTTGTTGATAGGTTGGCTGCACGCTGGGGTAACCATAGCTACCGTACGGAGGGGCCAGATTGGTCATATCAGTGGAAGGAGGTAAGGAATCTGGACAACGGGAAAAATAAAGAGTTCAAGGTTTTTTTTTCCTCAGTTCTTTGCATGAGAGGAAAAATATTCTGTGTTTTCAGGTTTATAAAAGAGAAAACATGTCATTGTAGCTTTTGCATGACATTGTACAGGTCAGAAATCAGTGCGTGAATGTTTTGCTTTTCCACTGCTTGCAAATCATGTCCTCACATGATATGGATTTATTTTTATCCCTGATCCAGCCACAGAATACTCCCATTTGGTAAAACATCATTATCCCTGTCCCGCACCCCCTCCTTTTAATTTTTTTTTTTTTTTTTCTATTTTTAGTTGTCCAATATTTGCTTGATACCAGTGAAACCTGTTCTGGTCGCAAGACAATTTAATGCTACAGGACAAGCAAAAGAGCAACAGGCAATAGAAAAAAATACATCAGATGTTTTAGGACATTTGGGTTCGAGTGTTTTAAAATCCAAACCCTCATCAATTTCTAAGGAATCTTGAGTGTGGTTCAAAAGGCAATTTGGTGTTACTGTGGTTGCAAGAAACGTTTTGCCAGAAGTCTTCTGTACACCAGATCCCATTGGTCTGCGAATTTTGATAAATCAACTGCTGCTCGCCAGTTACGACGTTTCTCGAACTTATGGAATTATTTCATGGTTTAGCTATCTACTCGAACCCTACAACTGTCTTTGCCTGAATGCTAACACCCAATATGCAGATGACACCCAGCTCTGCCTAGCTGCTGGACCCTCGTTTGCTCTGTTGCCATCCCCACTCAGTGATTGCGTCTCTGGGCAGTGAATCTAGACCTGGTTCACTCCCCTGCTTCAGGTCGCTGGTCAGGATGCACCTGTTCAGAGTGGCCTGATTCATCTGATGACACTTTTCTTCGTCACTTCTATTGTGTATTCTGTGTATTGTGTATTCTTTTCCTTGGTGTGTACTCTGTAGCCACATGCCTGTATGGTGTCCTTGAGAGTCAAGAAAAGTGCCTCCAAATAAAATGCATTGTTGTTCACATTATCAATGCTGAATCTGTGAGAGAAAGCTGGGTTTTTAAGTGGTTTTGGGGACTTTTCTTGCCAGAGGTACCAAAAATAATTCCATACTACTTGCTATGGAGATGCACCTTTTGATCTATAAATGGCTTGTTGTTATGAGAAGCTGCAAGACTTTAAAATATGGAGACTAAATAAATGCTCCTGTTTTGCTTGTCCCATAGAATATTACACTCTTGCATTGCTCAAAACTTAAAGATTTTACTTTTCAAACTCTTGTTACCAGTTTTGATTTTTAGGTCAGTTTTGATTGTTTTTCCCCACCTCTTCTTTGAAGCGTCCTGTAACTTTGGGCTTTGAGATGTTTTAGTATTATCAATTTTAAATTTTATTCTGAAAAAATACAAGTACAATTACTTGTACAATTTGAGAATGGACAAAAGGATGTATTCTGAACGTTTACCTGGATAACTGCCCCCTTCCAGAGAATCGTAGCTGTTGGGCACTGGAGAGGCACTTCCTGTTATGGAAGAGGAAGTGTCACCACCTAAGAAAGGACAAGAATCATGCATGAGAGGATTCAAAACTGAAAGGAAGAGCACAAACAACTGCACGAGAAGATGAGGTGAATGACAGATCAATGAGAAGCTCACCTGCAAACCAAAGGGAACATTTGAGGGAAAAAAAGGTCAAATAAAAGCTTGACACGTAAAAGGATGGCAGGAGATGAGTGACCGCAAGCTTTGAACCAACCAATCAGGTTGCAGTTAACATCCAGTTACACGAGGACCCCATGATGTGCAGCGAGGACTTTGATAGCATTCGATTAAAATTGCGTTTTTGTTGCTTGTCTCAGGAGCGTCCTGAATGTACTGGGCAGCAGGAAGACAGCTGACATGACACACACACACACACACACACACACACACACACACACACACACACACACACACACACACACACACACAC
>CAAKHD010004965.1:12916-74229 GCA_901007705.1 Fistularia tabacaria | reverse complement strand
TGGAGACCCAAAAGAACCTCAGTAGTGGTTATTGGGTATGTTCCTCTTTCACCCCCTTCACCTGCTTTTTTCCCCTCATGCATTGGGGGGGGGGGGGGGGGGGGGGGGGTCGCACTGTTCTACATACAATTTTGCTCTCATAGAAGTTGCGGCAGTCCAGCAGGATGGTGTTGCTGAACATATCTTCTCTGGCGACAAGGGCCTCCACCTCCTGGTGAAACTCCTCCGGCTCCAGATGAATTCCTACAACGCGGTATGCATACACGATTTACAATGGAGTTCTGGGGTAAAAAGTCATCCTCACTGTGCTTGAGTTTAGTCGACAGGATGGCAACGAGAAGCGTACAAAGCTAAAGTACAATGAATAGACTGAATTCACCATCTGTCTTATTGTTCACTTACAATCAGCTGAACTCTGTTCAAATAATCATTTTAAATGTCTACTTCCCACCTGGCATTTAGAAGTGATGAAGCAGGGATTCTGATTTCTATCTACAGAACTAGCAAAAGGGCATTATTAACTCATCATTGTTTTGATCATTTTCTTGTGATCAGACCCCCTTTAAGCTTGACTTTTTCACAAGGGAACTCTGTCCAGTGATTGAAGTAATTGTTTCACAAAGTGAAACTTTGAACTGAGGTAGGCTATGAAATCCTATGGGCTACCATTGGTTATGCTAAACTAAACAGCAGCGGGCCTGTATCTAGGTCCCTGAACAGAAACATCTGTGGTCATGCTTATAATCGTGATAAAAGGTCGAGTTTCTGTAATTTAACCAAAATAGCTTGAGCTTTCTGGATTATCGCCTCCTTCTTATTTTCTAATTACACTTTGGTCTTCAATCATTATTAGAAAAAAAAAGATAATGCCAATAAAATGTTTCCTGGGCTACATTAGTTCCAAAAAGTGCCAAAAAGACACCTTGCGTCAATATCCTACAGATAACTGGATAACCTGCTGTGACCACATTGCCCCCTCACTCAAGGTAATGACTATATCGGTGGACTGATACCTGCCAGCCTGTAAGAGATGATGTTTGGGTCCACCCCCATTGGAACAATCTCCTTGTAGACCCCCACCCTCAGGTCATTGAAACACTCCGTACCACCATCACTGGTCTGACACACAAACACATACACTTTTTATAAAAAGCCCAAGATCAAAGAACACACTTGGCCTTGGTGTTGAAACTAATTAACTTTTCAAGGTCAACATTTTAGTTAGAAACATTTTCAATCATACCTAATTGAGTAACGGAATACATGTGAAATAACACCATTTAAACTACCTGCTGGACATAATTAGTTTTATTCTGATGAGAATATATTTCTTATTGGGTTAAAAAAAAAACTTTTATTTTGTAACAATAGCTTTTGCTCCTTTCATTAGCAGACCCCAAAAATATGCCGTTCTTTCTGCTTCTACCAGTCATTGTAATTTTACCTCCTTCCAGAGTACTTTAAACAATTAATTCATATTCATATATAGTTAAGAGGAGTGGGACAGGGGGGAAGGAGGAGATGATTTGTGTTGTGCCCTTTATTGTTTAGATGTCCCTTATTCTTTAACATAATTAAAAAAGGTTCCTGTAAAAATAACAAGAACCCTGAAAAAATATGACAAGGGTTTCTGCAGGTATCAGCTAATCTAATTTTATGCTTTTTCATGCCCTTTCTAATGCCACTTGAAACTTATTTAATGCCCATGCATATGTTTATTAATAACAATGTCAATCATTAACATCTGGAATAGATTTCGCACAGTAGCAGACATGTACATATCACCTTCAGAGTGACAATGGAGCAAAAGAATCAAATGGATTTAACTTTGTGTATGATTATTAATCCGTATATCTTTGTGTCTTACTTTGTGCTCCACATCTGTCCCAACATTATTTAGTCCAAGGCATTTGTCCTTGTATCTCCTGCTAAGAGTATTTGACTCGGCGATCATTTGAGCCATGAGTGCACTGCTTGCGTTGTTTTCAGCTTTCTCAGAAATGTCATCAGCGTCATTCTAAAGGCTGGTGCACACCTCTTTCAAAACAGCCTCTTTCTTTCTCATTGCTTCCTGGTCATCCTCCTTTGCTTTTATTTTCTAAGTCCACACATCGCTTCCTCTCGCTTCCTCCTCTCTTCATTGAGGGAAATCCTGTATTTTGTCCTGGCTGAGGCTACAGAACCCAGTAGTTCTTTTGTGAGGGACACTATGAGAACACCTCCACAGGCTCTGACCTGGTCACAGACTGGTCTCTGGGCCTCAGCAGTTTTTTCAGTTGTGTTGCAGGTCTCCACATCCCTGTGGAAATCAGTTTTTTTCTAAAGCATGGAGTATGTCCAAATGTTGTCATATAGCTTGTTTTGTCCTTTCCGCATGTAAAAGATTTAGCAATATCAGGGTCGGAAAAAATTGTCTGAAACAGCTCAGAGACATTATCATTTGATGGGTATAAGTGGTGCGTTCAGACACCAAACCACCTCACAGCAGGTCGCTGGCCCTCCCACCTGTTGCGGCACTGCTGGGGGCGGTCGGTGCAGCAAAGGGAGGAGTGTTGTATGTTTTTCACAATTCATCTGCACCTTGATCAACAACTTCCCAACAGAGTGCTCCCAGAGCATGAGAGTAGATCCCATCTCTCCTCTGCTCTTGGCTTTAGCACTGGCTCCCCTCAGGGCTGCATGCTGAGCCCTCTCCTTTACTCATTGTACACCCATGACTGCATGCCCCATTGCTCGAACAACGCAATTCTAAAATTTGCAGATGACACCACCACAGCAGGACTCATCTCAGGAGGAAATGAGACAGCTTGCAGCGATGAAGTGGGAGAACTCCCAGCACGGTGCTCCTGGAATAACCTCGTCCTCAATATCTCCAAGACGAGGGAGCTTTTCGTCGATTTCAGGAGGAGGAAATCGGCTATTCAGCCTATCCTCATCAATGGACACATAGTGGAGAGGGTCCCAAACTTCAGGAACCTGGGTACTCATATTAAGGAGGACCTGACCTGGACAACTAATACTGTGACACTGCTGAAAAAGGCACACCAGAGGCTGCATTTCCTAAGGATACTTAGGAGGAACAACCTCACCAAGAAGTTGCTAATGTCCTTTTATCACTGTACTTTGGAGTCTGTCCTGAGCAACGGAATCTTACTGTGGTTCGCTGGCTTCACAGTAGCAGTAAGGAAGGCACTGCAGAAGACCATAAACACCGCCCAAAAAATTATCGATCGTCCTGTCCCATCACTTGCAGACATCGATAACAAGCGCTGCCTCAGGAGAGCCCACAGCATCCTCAGAGATACGTCCCACCCCAGCTACCACATACTCCAACTGGAGGCAGTTTAGGACAATCAATAAGGAGGCAGTTTAGGACAATCAGTGCAAAAACAAACAGAGTGAAAAACTGTTTCTACCCCAGAGCAGTCATCGCACTAAATTCAGCACAACCCTGAACACTTGAACCTTACATACAGTATGATGCTATTGCTGTATTGTTGTGTTGTGTCTCGCCTTCTAATGTTCTTTGAGGCTTTTTTTAAATTTTACTGAGCCTGAGAGCTGCTATCTCTAAATTTTGTTTCACCCGTCCAAGGACAATAAAAGTCTTGAATCTTGAATTATTAAATGTTTATATAGCATAATCAAAATAAATTATGAATTTCAAAGCCTCTAGACATTGAATTTAAACCTATTTCAGGCCTAAATTTTTGCTAAATCTATTTAATGCCTTCTAATGCTTTTTAATGATCTGCAGAATGCTGGACATCAAATTGCAGGTGATTCTGCAATTTGATTTCTGCAGTGATTCTGACACTGGGATGCTAGAGAAGATGTGTTTTCCTGACTTGGTGACGTGAAACTAAAACTGACCTTAAAATCCTCTCTGTCCATCCTGAGCAGTGGATGCGAACACATAGCAGTGATGTAAAGGTTGGCAGACACCTTTGTGCCGCCAACTGTTCCGTTGATTCCCTCCGTGGCCACCCTCACCTGGAGGAGGTCACGTGATGTGACGTGACATGACTGTGTGATTACACAATTGCAATTGCATTTTTTGAAATGGATTTAGGTGGCGATATGGTTACCTTGCCAGTGAGGCGCAGCCTCTCACACAGGGCTCTCTGCCATGAGCAAATGACCTGTGGCACCTCCAGGTGGCAATAGTGGTAGTACAACAGAACCTGCCCAGGGCCTCTAAAAATTAAAAGGGTTTTACAAGACTTTACAACTTTATTTACTTTACAACGGAAGGGCTGGGCTATCTATCTAGCTTTTGTTTGTGTGTGTGTATGTGTATGCAGCTGGGAAAGGACAGAACCAACACACACACACACACACACACACACACACACACACACACAATATTTAATCCTTGAATAAATCCCACAAAAGGGAAATAGTAACATCAATTACACTGTCAATGGGTTTTCATGGCAACTAACTTTTTAAAGTTATTTGATTTTGGGAAAGTTCACTCCCTACATTTAGATCGAGATCATTTTTTGGATATTATTTTCCATTCATCCATCCATCTATTTGCAATTTGCTCACTTTTTTTTTTACATTTATTCAGGTTTTTTTTTATCCATTAGCAAAATCACTTCACTAATCATAAATATCAATCATTACTGATCTTGAAATGCTTGTAAAAATGGAAGAACAATAAAAATGCGGTACTTTTTTTCTAAGAAAAATAATTATCTGGTATCCGGTGTTTAGAGAAAACTTGACTTAATTTGTTTATTTCGTTTAAACTCCCTGAAGTCAAACTGAGTCCATATTTGATACCTACCTCTCTAGCTGCTCCTTGGAGATGTGGCTGGTGTCTGGTATCCAGGCGGAGACGTCTGCCGGATCAGCTTCCAGCCCCACCAGCTGCCACTCCTCTGCTCTTTCCTCCAGTTCTCTCAGCAGGCGCTCGTAAGCCACCTGAGCAAGAAGCCGTACTTCGGCGTCGTGAGTCCTGGCAACATGCTTGTGAGCGGAGGCACGATCGCCAAAGATCTGCCCACAGCATCTCCATGTTGGGGCTCCACCTTCCTGACACGCCACCATCTTGGAGGCCACAAAGGCAGCAAATGACTGGAGTGGATGCAAGAATGCGGAGCTTTTAAATGTAGAAAAGTACATTTCTTTTGTGAAAGAAATGCCAGAACAAAGGTGTGTAGAAAACTAACATAGATATGTACAATATGTTTATGTCACAATTTTAGAAACTGCTTGATAAGCTCACAAGTTCTTCTTAGGTAAAGAAATCATATTCTAAATAATTTGATGGGAATGTTAACAAAGGAAGGATAAACATGGAGAAATTTTAAGTGTGAGTAGTTTTCTGTTTTCTCTGACCTTCCTCCTGCAGAGGCTGTAACACTTTCTCTGTGGGGCAGAAAGTTGTCTCTCCTGCTTGAATCCATCAGTCGACGAAGATTCATCTTCCCAATCGATGAACTCCGAGCACGGCAGTTTCTCCTCAGATTCCATGTTTCTGGCAGCTCGTTGAGGCTATAGCGACGTTAGCCACTGGTGCTGAAGCTGCAGCCTCGATTCGGAGATTTTTTTCTCCGGCATTCGAAGACGACAAATTTCGTACTTGAACCGTCAATACCAAATGCACTACATTGTACTACAAATTGCAAGATCTTCAACACAAGTCCCAGCCGAGAAAGTCGGAAAGGAAAAAATACGCACGCTTTCCGGTTAGCCGCGACCTAACCCGGAAGTGGATCGCTTGAATCAGACCGCTATTTGTTAATTCGGCACCCACGGTCAGGTTGAATTGTGTTGCAAACTCACCGGGGGCGACAGCTTGTTTTGTTTTGTGTTACATTTGGTGTTTTTCTATCATCCGTCATACGAGGGAAGCGTTCCGAAATATGTCGAGGAGACGACACAGCGACGAGAATGACGGTAGGAGCGCACTGCATGTGTAATTTCGACATTTCGGCTAATGGGCTGTCGCTAGCTAGCCCTATGTAGAGGAACCGTTAATCTTAATTCGTATGCATGCTCACGAATCGATATATTTGTTCAAAGTGGCGTTAAGATGTTCTACGAGTTAGAAAATGCAAACCGATGATAATTATGACAATTTGCAAAATATTTGTCTCGCAGTTGTGATAAAGCGAGAGAATGTAGCCAAGTGTCCAATCAGTTTAACGTTAGCTGCCGGGCTAGCATAAACATATCGATGGTAGCAGCTGTTGTTTGTGTCATTAAACTTTTATCCACAAAACATTTTAGATTTCACACGTCAGTATCGCGTATTGCAAAAAGTTAGCTCAGTTCAAGAGCAGTCAAAACCAACAAGACTTTAATGCCTTTCAAATGAGTGGAAGTCGAATTTAAACGTGTCCTCCCTGTTTATGTAAAAATGAAGGTGGCTTGTTCATATTTTGTAATCATATGAACCGGAACCTTGTCTTTTGCTTCACAATGTATTGTAGACTAATTTCGAAATATCAATGCCTAGTAGCATTGAATAATTGGGTGATTGAATAACTAATTTCTAAATATCAATACTGAGTAGCACTTAATAATTGGATTATTCAATAACCCACTGATTTTTCAGGTGCTAAATATGTCTGTGAAAGTTCTCAGTAATCCAGGCCATGGTTTATTGTTGTCAAATCTTATTGTGGTGTCTCTTGTTCATGAAGTGGGGAAGTCTCTTGGAATAGAGGTGAAATGTCTTAAAGAGAAAAAAAAAAATCAAGTCTAGTTGCCCCAACAAGATTTCACAAAGAGGTACGAATTACTAATTTTGCGGTTAGATCGCTTAGTCTTCTTTGAGACTCTCGTTTAAATTAGCTTTGGCAGTAGACAGGCCATGTCAGTGTATCTTATTTGTTATTATCAGCATTTCCAACTGTACAATCACTCCTGACTGAACTCGTACAAAAAATGATAAACTTCAATTTCATAAGTGGCAAGTAATTCTTGTTTTACTTAACCCTTCTAATATAATTTGTTTCAACATCCTGATATACAAAGGGTTCTGGGCAGATGATGGAGGAAAATACATTTTATTACGGTTTTGTTTTCATCCACAGCAGATACCAAAACAAAGTCACTTCCTATGCTTTTCAGCATTTTTGTCCCCTAAATCTCTTGATTGAATGATGGAGAAAATTTTGTATGGGATTTGTCGTCATGGTATTCCTGACACTTTTTTGTAGCCAAAAATAATCCCATCCTGGGCCTCACTTCTAGGGGGTCAACCTCACAAAAGGAGGAGAACATCAGAGCCCATTGAGATTGAGGATCGTCTGGAGTCGCTCATATGTCGTGTTGGCGAGAAGGTGAGGAGCTCACGCAGTACAACAAAGACAGATACTGGATACCTTAAAGCAGTATGAGGCTGATTATATTCAATTTTTCTCATGGAGCGCTTAACGAGGGTTATTCTGTTTATACAGTGAACCTCTTTTTTTTAAAATTATGTTCTGATCATTCTCTATTGTATTTTAATGGCCGTAATTCACTGTTTTTTTTTAATTGGTTAAATCTCTTAAAAATAAATTTAAAAATATAAAATATATACATATAAAATTAAAGTGATAAAATTATAATTTAATTTTAGAAGAATTTTAAAGGGCTAAATGTTTAGTTTTTCAAATGTGTGCATGTTTGTTGTTTTAGAGTACATCATCCCTGGAGAGTAACCTGGAGGGCTTGGCAGGCGTGTTGGAGGCTGACCTTCCCAACTACAAAAACAAAATCCTTCGAATTTTATGCGCCGTGTAAGTTCTTACCCATCAGAGCCACTGCTTGGAACCTCCATGGCCAATGGAGAGTATCCAGTTGCTAACAGACTCTACCCTGTAACACTGTCTGAAAATTGTGGAAAAAACATATATGGGTGTGTTTGTTGGTTGGGTTAACGTATGTTTGTTGACTGGTTCTCTATTTGGGTTCATCTCCATTTTTGTTTTATCTGATATGAAGGTGTTTCTTGACACCATTCATACCTCTTCCACTCCCAGTACTTCATCCTCAGTGTTGCTTTTGGGTGCAAAGTGACAATATTTAAAAGCAGTGTGTTGTATGACCCCAGGCTCTGTCCTGCTCCTTGTGGGCCAAATTCTAAATGAAAACTTGTAGTTACTCTTCATATTTTTAAAAATTATGACTTTCTGCTTTCTTTTCATATATTTCATGTAAATAGTCAATTCATGCTGAGCATTTGGAGGGGATGTATTCATGCAGTCTTTGGCATCACATCTGTAATGATCATATTATAATAGATGCTCTTTTGTTGACTCCTCACTTGGAATTTATAACCTTCTGCCCCGATACACTGAAAAAAAACATCACAGCTACCTACTTGCTGTTCTTCTGAATAGATGCCCGCTGTCATTGGGTTGTCTTATTTTGGCAGGGCCCGCCTCCTGCCTGAGAAGCTGACGGTGTACACAACTCTGGTTGGCCTACTCAATGCCAGGAACTACAACTTTGGTGGCGAGTTTGTCGAGGCAATGATCCGACAGCTGAAAGAGACTTTGAAAAACAATCTGTACAGTGAAGCTGTTTACTTGGTAAATTGACATGAGGAATATTGCTTCCAGTGCTCTCACTTCCTACTTCCTGGCTTGACATCTTGTCTGGTGTGTTTGTCACAGGTGCGTTTTTTGTCTGACTTGGTCAACTGCCATGTGATTGCTGCCCCCTCCATGGTGGCCATGTTTGAAAATTTTGTGAGTGTTACCCAAGAGGAAGACGTACCGCAGGTGGGTGGGAGGATTTTACTGGATGATTGTTTTTGAACCGGGCTGTCATTGCTTCAGTGAGTGCTTTGATAAAAATGTGTCCGGGTTAAATTTAAGCATCTTCATTACACATTTTTTAAATTCATGTATATTGGAATAGGTGTTATACTCAAATTTTATGACCGTGTTCTGTCACGATTCACCAATTTGCTGCGGATTTGCACAACACTTGCTTATGTTTTAAGATAAAGATAAGATAATACTTTATTGATCCCCATAGGGGAAATTCGGGTGTTGCAGCAGCAACATTAGAGAATAAAAAAAAAAAAACAGGAAAGATGTATACACACATATATCAGTGCAAACACATATGCACATAAGTCACCATACTTTCCCACACACACACGTATACATACATTTTTAACACACATACCCATACCTACATAAATATATATACACAATATACACATACACATATATACATACACATTAATACATAGATAGCACACATGACCAAGAATGAATAGATTAAATGAACCAAAGTGACCCATGGTAGTTATGGGCACCACACGTGTGAGTTGGTGATGGAGTGATGGGGTGACGGTCGCACAGATGCCCCCCTCCAGGCAGTCAGGGTTGTGTCCCGTCCCGCTGTTAAACAGTCTGATGGCTATGGGCACAAAGGAGTGTCTGAAGCGTTCACTTCTGGGTGGGATGAGCTGCTGACTGAACAAGCTGCTCCTATGCCAAAGCTCGTCATGCAGGGGGTGGGAAGGATTGTCCAGGATAGGTCCCAGTTCGTCCTTTACCCGCCGTACAGCCACCGACTCAAGTTGGTTGAGGTTGAGTCCCACCACTGAGCGAGCTTTCCTCACTAGCTTGTTGAGCCTGTTGACCTCACCAGTCCTGGCACTGCCCCACTAGCACACAATAGCAATGAAGAGTGCACTGGCTACCATAGACTGGTAGAAGGCCTTGAGGAGCACGCTGCAGACACCATACGACCTCAGTCTCCTCAGGAAGAACATCCTGCTCTGAGCCTTGCTGTATAGAGCATCTGTGTTGTGTGTCCAGTCCAGGTTATTGTTAATATGGACCCCAAGGTATTTAAAGGAGCACTTTTTGATCGCACTTTTAAGCCAGTTTGTGGATTTTTGGGAAATCTCTTTTTTTTCCCGATTTTATGTGATTTCTGGCTCCGTAAAGTTAAATTCTTGCTGATTCTCATCTTTAAGTTTGAATTTTCTCATATTCTTTCCTGATATAGGCTATTTTTCTTGCTTATTCATATAAAATATTTATCTCATTTTGAAAAGTTCACTGAAAGCTCATTTATTCCAGAGATTTTTTTTTTCCCTTGACAATTTCATCCTAGGGATGAATTCAGCCTCAGGAGGGCACAAGCCAGTGTCTCCAAGCTGCTCCCAAGCCTGAATAAATGCAGAAGGGTGCATTAGAAGGGGCATCCTGTGTAAAACTTGTGCAAAGCAAATATGCGAATCAAATCTACGAATCTCACACCGACTCGATCGAGGCCTGGGTTAACAAACGACTGTCATTGGAGCTGATATTCACCTGCAGAACTTGGCTGCTGTGGGTCAAAGAAGGGGAGGAGAGAGGTGTGTTCTGAAGCAGAAAGAGGAGGCAAGAGTCTGGGCCAGTGTGTCCCGGAGCCAGCCCCGGGGGGGGAGACGGACAGGCCAGTGTCTGCCTGAGCCGGTCCCAAGCCTTGATGAAAGCAAGGGGTTGCGTAAGGAAGGGCGTCCAGTGTAAAAAGTTTTTGCCCAAACCAATTATTTGGATTAGTCGAGGCCCGGGTTAACAATGACCCCCCACTGTTGCTGATAACCTGGACAGGACCAGTGGAAATTGTGCTACTGTGGGTCGAAGACAGAGAGAGAGGAAGAAAGGCAAGAGTCTGGAACTGAGAGTAGGGACTTTGAATATTGGAACCGTGGCAGGAAAAGGTAGATAGTTGGTTGACATGATGCAGAGAGGGAAGGTGGATATACTGTGTGTCCAGGAGACCAGGTGGATAGGTAGTAAGGCGAGAAGCTTAGGAGCAGGTTTTAAGTTGTAATATCATGGTACTGACAGGAAGAAAAATTGAGTAGGAGTTATATTGAAAGAGTGTTTGGAATGTTCTGGAGGTGAAAAGTATCAGATAGTCCTGAGTCTTAAGCTTGACATTGAAGGTGTGATGCTAACTGTTCTTAGTGGCAATCTCCCTTAGGTTTGCATGTGTTAAAGGAGAAAGACGATTTCTGGAGTGAGTTAGATGAAGTGATGCAGTATATACCCAAAGGTGAGAGTGGTAATTGGTGACGACTTCAATTGACATGTTGGTGCAAACAATAGAAATTATGAAGAACTGATAGGCAGGTTTGGTGTCCAGGATAGGAACACAGAGGGACAGATGATAGTAGGCTCTCCAAAAAGGATGGAAATGGCTATAGTAAGCACTTTTTTCTAGAAAAGGCGCGGATATCGGGTAGCTTACAAGAGTGCAAGATCTTGTAATCTTCTATAGAGTATGTCATCTGAAGGAGATCTGCGACTGCCAAGTCTTTGTAGGTAAGAGTTCAGCAAGATAGCAGAGGGTGGTAGTTTGTAGGATGAATCTGGTGACCAGACAGAGAGGACAACGGCACAGCAGAGGAAAGAGTGGTGGAAGCTGAAAAAGGAGTGTTGATGATTCCCATCATATGGCAAAGAGTAGTGGAAACTACACTGAGACCAGAAGTCAGCATTAGTTAGCAGCAATAGGGTTTAATGACAAGGAAGAGTACTACAGATGCAATATTTGCTTTAAGAATGCTGGTAAAGAAGTTCAGAGATGGTAAGAGGGAGTTGCATTGTGCCTTTGTAGACCAAGAAAAGGCATACGACAAGGTGCCAAGAGATGAACTATTGTACTGTACAAAGGAAGTCTTGAGTGGTAAAGAAATATGTTCGACTGGTGCAAGACATGTATGCAAGATGTGAGACAGTGGTGAGGTGTTCCATGGGTCTGACAGAGAAGTTCATGGTGGAGGTGGGACCACATCAGGATCACCTCTGAGCCCCTTCTTCTTTGCAGTGGTAACGAACTGGCTGACAGATGAGTTTAGACCAGAATCTCCTTGGACCATGATGTCTGAAGATGACATTCTGATCTGCAGTGAGAGCAGGGAACAGTCGGAGGAAAATCTAGAGAGGTGGAGGTATCTTGTGGAAGGAAGAGGAGTGAAGGTTTTGCCGCAGCAAGAATACATGTGTATGTATGAGAGGGGCCCAGGTGCAACGGTGAGGCTGCAGGGAGAAGACATAAAGAAGTTGGAGGATTGGAGGATAAGTAATGGTCAACAGTCCAGAGCAAAAGAGAGTGTGGAAAAGAAGTGAAGAAACAGGTTCAAGCATGTTGGATTGGATGGAAAAAAGTGACAGGGAGTGCTATGCAATAGAAGAATATCAGCCAGAATGAAAGGAAAGGTACACAAGACAGTTGTGAGACCAGCGATTTTGTGTGGTTTAGAGACCGTGGGATTGAGGAAAAGACAGGAAGTTGTTATGGAGTTATGTTATGGAGATAAGATCAGAGATGCCAGACCAAGTTGGTTCGGTCATACAGAAGAGGGATAGTGAATATGTTGGTAGAAGGATGCTGGGGTTGGAGCTGCCAGACAGGAGGTCGAGAGGAAGACCAAAGAGAAGATTTATGGATGTAGTGAAAGTGGACATGAAGTTAGGTGGTATGAGAGAGTAGAAAAGGGTTGGATTGAGGAGGTTGATTTGCTGTGGCGACCCCTGAAGGAAAAAGCCAAAAGGAAAAGAAAGGATTTTCATCGTAGGGATCATTCTTGCTTTTAAAATTCTCAGACCATACTTTCAGACTTTTGGTGCATTAGGGAAGATTGTATTTCAAGACACCATAGTATAAATTAAAAGCTGTGTATTTGAAAAGCTAAAGAATATTGGATCATACTGGAAAGCATCATGAGTTTGGACTGATCTACATCACAGAGCAGTGAGGTAACTGATGGTGGTTCTGATGATGTTTTCAGGTCCGGTCAGACTGGTTTGTGTATGTAGTTCTCTCCTGTCTGCCATGGGTCGGGAAGGAGCTTTATGAGAAGAAGGACGTCGAAATGGACCGACTCCTCAGCCAAATTGAAGGCTATCTCAAGTGAGACGTCCGCCATCTTTTCTGTGGTTAAATGGTCTTTGAGGATACTAGCTTTTAGTGTATTTATCAAATTAATTTTTTTAATTAAAATATTTTCATCTTGTTATGTTTTGCAAAAGTGGGTATAATTTGCTGCCAAATCTACACTATTTCTTTGGCGTTGTATCTCTCACAGCATCCTTGTGTTTCCTTTTTTTTTTTTTTTTTTCCCCCAACTTCTCTTCATCTTCAGGCGGAGAGTGAAGACACATGTCCCCATGCTGCAGGTGTGGACGGCAGAGAAGCCCCACCCGCAGGAGGAAGTAAGATTGTGCACCTCCAAAATCATACTGAACCCAGATGTTGATCAGTGTCTTATTAAGATAGTTGTACTGGATTTTGGAATCTTTCATTTAATTTTGTTTTCACTCTTAATTTATTTTATCTATGTAATGTTTCTGTAACTTTGCTCAACTGTTTTAAAAAATCATTGGCGAAATGAGAAAAATCACAATCATTTGTGATTAAAAATTCTGCAAGAAATGAGTGAGCAGTTTAAATTAAGGACCAGTTAAGTACCACATTTTAAGGTCCTGCTTCCTGAGTTACAAAATTTAACTCGCTGATGAAGTGAGATTTTTTTCATCTGAATTTTGTAGAATTCTCTTGATAATGCTCAACTGCAGCTGCCAAGAAAATCAAACCTGCTCTTATGATCTCCCAGAGAATTTATGTGCTGTCTTTATTGATGCATCAGCTTGTGTGTTTGGTCATATGGCCAGAGGAGTTTCCATGGCCACTGTAATGATGTCTCCCGTCTCTGTCTGCCCTTTCAGTACCTTGACTGCCTCTGGGCTCAGATTCAGAAGCTAAAGAAGGACCGCTGGCAGGAGCGGCACATTCTTCGTCCCTACATCGCCTTCGACAGCGTGCTATGTGAAGCCCTGCAACACAACCTTCCACCCTTTACTCCCCCAGGCCACATGCCTGACACCCAGTACCCCATGCCCCATGTCATCTTCCGCATGTTTGACTATACTGACGCCCCAGAGGTACGCCAGGGAGAAGGGTCATGTTCTGATTCACTCAGAATGATTTAAAAACAATAAACTGAATTAAATGTGAAGGTTAAGGTGTTTCATAAAGCCCTGTGGCAAAATTTGCTGTACGTAAAAAATATATGTAGCCTGAAAATTGTGTCAGGAAACTGAAAATGTATCCCAGTATCAACTGAACTACACTGTGACATTCAGTGCACAAGACATTGGTGTAAGTTTTCCATTTTGGATGGGCTTTGGTTGAGCTCAAGATTGTATTTTTATTTTGTGTTCAATCTGAATTCCTGAAAATTTTCAGCTAGTATCAAAACTATTTTGATGATATATTGACACTCATCTTTAAACTACATGAAAATGTATCTACTTAAATAAGTAGATCAGTGATTTGGTGCATAGACTTACATACAAATAAACCAAATCGAATACCCTAAAATGAATAATCTCCCAAATTGTCCATCAAGGATTGAATAAAACCAGAATCTCTCCATCTTTCTTTGTTGAATATATGACAAGGGCATTGAATGTGAGTTTTACCAAAAAAAGGAAAGAAAAAAAAATCATAATTTAATTTTTTTTTCCTTTTTAGATTGTAGGACTTTGAGAAGTCACGAATTGTGACAGACCTGATGTGTTTGTTGTTTGTCCAATCAAGCATCACTATATCGTTGCATTAACTATGGCAACAAAGTTTCCTTGTGAATGAATGAGTAGCACAAAACCCCTGTACATTTAAGTCAAATGGACATGTTTGGTGACAGTGTCGACAAAAACACTCCCAATGGCGTTTATGGGTGGATTAAGAAAACGCTAAACCATTATTGATTATTGTGTGTGTCCAGACCAATTAGCAGCCACATTCCGACTGTTGGTGTGGTAACATTTTTATGTTTCTTAATGTCTTTAAATTAACAAATGTATTCCATCTTCTCCTCCAGGGTCCCGTCATGCCTGGCAGCCATTCTGTTGAGAGGTTTGTCATTGAGGAAAACCTGCACTGCATCATCAAGACTCACTGGAAAGAGAGGAAAACATGGTGAGGGCGAAATCCTACTTTCTAAAGCCTGGATGTGCTCTTTGATAATTCAGACCAACTCGTGTCTTTTTCTTTTCTAGTGCTGCTCAGTTACTTAGCTATCCAGGGAAAAACAAGATTCCTCTCAACTATCATATTGTGGAGGTAGCTGTATTTTCCCATATCCTAGATGAGAGAAATTAAAGAATATCACAAATAAAAAGTGCTTTAAAGTTGTTGCTTTTTTTCATCCTCCCTTTGTTCCCAGGTTATTTTTGGAGAGCTGTTCAGGTTGCCAATCCCTCCCCACATCGATGTCATGTATACCACACTCCTCATTGAACTCTGCAAACTGCAACCGGGGTCTTTGCCGCAAGTCGTATCCTGATAACGTCAGAAAACGGCTGTCTCAAACTTTTTTTTTTAAATAAAAGTCAAAAATCCAAAATGTTATACAGATGGTATATTCATGATGTAATTATTTGTATTTTCTCAGTTGCAAAAAAACGGTAACATTTTCTTGAGTTAGATCCCTTTTTATGCTTAAACCATTTGAGGTAACAGTTTTTTTTTTCTTTTCTTAAAGCATAGAAGAGCAGTCCCGTCAAATTTGATCACATTTTAAGCTGATCCTTTTAGTATATTTATTCCCACATGGGGAAAAAGTTAAGTAGAAAGTTAATTTATTGAACAGCTGTTTTTGGTTGGACTATTGAACTTTTTTGAAAGTGTTCATGCAAGATACTCATTATTTAGTTTAATTATTATATAATCATTATTTAATTTATTTAATCAGTATTTCTGATTTCAAGTGAAGAATAAAGTGCTTGTCTTAGTATATTTTAAAGTTTGTAATAGGGACACTGAAGTCGAACAATATCTGTCTTTAACACCTGGTCACCAGTTGGCTCAGGCCACGGAAATGCTGTACATGAGACTGGACACCATGAATACCACCTGCATTGACAGGTAAGGTCGCAACAGCACCAACTGATCAATTGATAGAGCTTCCTGTCTGAAGCCCTCCATGTTTACAGACTCATCAACTGGTTTTCCCATCACCTGAGCAACTTTCAGTTTCGGTGGAGCTGGGATGACTGGTGAGTGAGTCACACCTGTGTATGTGTTTGTGTGTGTGTATGTGAGATAATCTTTAATGGTTTGTGTTATGTGCGAAGGGCCGACTGCCTGACGGTGGACCTAGAGAAGCCGAAGCCCAAGTTTGTCAAAGAGGTTCTGGAGAAATGCATGAGGTGCGGATGAGTGCTTCCCTGGTTTTAAACTGAGATGGAGGGTTTGAGCTTGGGTCAAATCAGGCTGTTTACAAGCCTCATTTGGCCAGATAATGATTGCTGGGTCGGACCCTGGAGACGGTTCAGGTCTGTGGCACAACTGATCTGACCTTTTGAAATTGATTATTTCATTCAATATACTAATAAAAAAAAATCTTTGAGATCCTCTCTGGGTCATTTGTCATTTTAGTGGTCAGATCATTTGGGTTAGATTCTTCTGTCGGTTGTTATTGGTGCATTTTCTATGGTGGTTCTTTATGATATAGCAGCCCATTTCCTCATTTGATATGGCAAACTCTTCCTAGACTTTTTATTTCATTTTTGAGGTTAATGTCTGGCTGATCTCAGGGAAATTATTGATCAACTTCAAACACTTGTTTTTATGGATTTCCATTAATTCTTGCTGGTTTTACTTTTTTTATAATTTTCTCTTTTTTATGGCTATCAAATTGACCCCTTTATGCAATGGACGATTTTAGTCGTGGTGCGGCACAAATTGTTCCAAAGATGTAATTGCGCATTACCTTTTGTTTTGATTAAAAATTATGCAGTTTAGAATTGCAGTGACTCCATATTTATTTGGTTGTATTTACTGTGAGTTTAAAACATACGAGAATATTCTCACTGTTTGAATAACGGTTTTCTTCCACCTGTATAGAATTTCCACGTTATTGATTGTTTTTTTTTTTTTTTTTTTTTTTTCCCCCTTAATTTTTAAATCCCATTTCCTGAATGTTCTTGTGTCCCTGCAGACTCTCGTACCACCAGAGGATTGTGGACATCGTCCCACCCACGTTCTCTGCCCTGATCCCTGCAGAACCCATCTTTGTCTACAAATACACAGAAGAGGCTGCCTGTAAGCAGACTCAGCATCTTATGTTTGTGAGAGTAAATTTGATGTTTTTCTGTGCTTGTCTCTCAAATACCAATAACTGAAAAATATCAATCTGATTAAGAACACAAACTACCGAAATAAAAAGCATAGCAACTACTTTTGTCACAGTGCACGGTGGTGGGGCGCCCCAGCTGTTATTTTGTTGGGAATTCTTATCTTAGTCTTTTGTCCCTCTTGTAGCTCTACCGGCTTACCCTGTTGCCATCACTGTTGGCAACGCCATCAAGAACCGGGCGTCCAACGAAGAGATCCTGACTATCCTGAAGGAAGTGCCAAACCCAAACCAGGAGGATGACAACGGTTAGTCCATTTGTTCCAGGCTTCATTCTCCTCTCTAGATTTTTCTTTACTTTCTACATGGATACTCTTGAATATCAATAAGAACTTTCAAAGCTGGATCCCTCGCTTTGAGATGTGCATTTTCTCATAAAATGATCCTGCGGAATAAACAAAATACAGTAAATACTGAACATTAGGACAATTCAACCTACAGGTGGAGAAGCTCTACACCTGTACCAGCATTATGAGAAATTTGCAATAGAGTTCCATGAGCATAAATTGCAATATTTAAAAGAAGGACAAGTATTGAAGATGGAAGTCCTAGGGTTGTTTGTCAGAGAGGTGGAGAGAGAACCAGAACCCTCAGCGATAGGTCAGTATTCTTTTTAACAAGGCTCCTGCTAACCATGTGCCTTTCCCAGTTAAAAAAATGGTCATAAAGCAAGTATAGTTCAGATTTACATAGTGGGAGCAGACACACCTTTTACATTTACTGAAAACCACTTTTTACAATTCCTTTACAGCTCAGCATCCTCTGTTGAAGGACTCTTAATGGGAATGTGACATCCATCAATATAGCCAGTTACTCCAGGGAAGTTCCCAGATTCATGGAACTGTGCCTTGTAGGCAGTCTGATCAACAGCACCAGGGAATTTGATGTCATCTCTCATCGGTTCATAAATTGCTTTGCAGACTTTGTGCATACAGTTTATTCAAATAAAGTCACACAAATCCGCTGTTTCACAGTGAAACCTTCCATTGTGATGCAGCGGATTTGTGTGACATTGGAAGGTTGTGTGGACAATGGAAGGTTCCATATGTCAAAAATCTCAAGGTGAAATGTACTTGTCAGGAATGGGGCTCAGGGGTTCCCCTCACCGAGTAACATGAAAGCTGAGTCTGAAGTACATAGAAGAGTTCAGTTGTATTGTCTTTGTATACAGTCACGAAAGTTAATATTCTCAACTTCATTCAGCGGTTTACTTCTGCCTCTGACTAATATTTCTGGTCTTGGTGGTGGTCTTTCAGGATCATTAACATAAACCTGCCTCAAGTCAGGTTTAATTTAAGCCAATCAGACCTGGATTCCGCTGTAGTCTTCTGAAAGTTGCGAATGTGCTTGATAAGCTGAGTCCATTTACCATTTCATTCAAGACTGGGACCACCCCGAGACTTTTTCTATCCACGAGGAAGCCATTAAGCAATTCCCAGTTTAAAAAGTGTGAACTAGTACTTCATCCCTGAATTGGGAAACCAGACCTAAGAGTCTTTGCTCTAACCTTTCTTTCTTTTCCTCCTCTTCTTATTTTCCTCTCCCTTCTTCATCTCCTTCCAGATGAAGGGGAGAGTTTCAACCCCCTGAAGGTTGATGTCTTTCTCCAGACTCTCCTTCACCTTGCAGCCAAATCCTTCAGCCACTCCTTCAGTGCCCTAGGGAAGTAAGTACCCAGCAGGGGGGGCTGATTTCTCTCTTTGAGGCTTTGTTAACAAACACATCCCAAATGAATTTTTCTAGATTTTTTTTAAAAAGCATTTTCTAATTTTAAACTTTTGTTGATGTTATTTCCCAGTGTTTGTGTTACTTGTTAAAAAAAATTTTCTTTCTTTCTCACATTAAAATTGTTTTCCTGCTGAATTTCAAGGTTTTTTGAAGTCCCATTTAAACTTTATCTGTAAATTATTCATTCCTGTTAAGTGTGCAAGTCAGGGGTATAAACTCTCCAGTTTATTGACCCATGATAAACTTCATCTGTTTAAGGGTTTTTGAAGACATTTGTTGAAATTTTTATTGCTAGAAGGCCAAAACCCAAGAACGGACATGGTTACTATTACAACATCTTCACATTTACATCCGAAGGAGCACCTGTCTTCTCCCAGTCAAAAATAAAGCTGCATGAATCTTCAAGAAATGTCTTGTTGTAAATGAACCTATCAGATAGGCTAGCCTCACCGTTCGGATTATAATCTCCTCTCAGGTTCCATGAGATCCTGAAGGTCCTGACCGAGAGCGATGAGGGGAAGCTTCACATCTTGAAAGTGGTGTATGAAGTGTGGAAGAATCACCCGCAGGTACAAACAACTACGGAATCCTTTCTAAGTCAGAGAGCGAGGAGGGCGGCTTCACGGACACTCCCCAAAGAATTCAATGTTAATTTTATTTTATCCAATTTTCTAGATGATCGCAGTTTTGGTGGACAAGTTAATACGGACCCAGATTGTGGACTGCGCCGCCGTGGCCAACTGGCTCTTCTCTCAGGACATGGCCCCCGAGTTCACCAGGTGGGATATCCATGGCATGCCATTAGCTGGTTCTGATGGCAAGACCAGCCTCTCCCAGTGATTCTCGCTTACACTATGCAGTCTCACACACATGCCTATCCACAATTTCAAATATTTTGTTTTCAGTGCTTTGAGTTGATATTCTGCAGTTTTAGTGAATATCTTATTTTTGAATTTTAAAAAAATTCTCTAGTTTCAGGTTATTTTTCTTCTTTTTTTTTTTTAAAGATGTTTTTCTGGTAATTTCTTACCAGTAGTTACTTATATGTATTCCTAAAATTATATTTGTGGAATATTTTAGGCTACCTCTTATTTAGAAGTCTTTCAATCTTTTTTTTTCCTTTTTTACCGGTGTGTTAGATGATTTTTAGGTAATTCTTCATAGCTGTTGACAAAAAATGTTTTAAATTGTCACTGAGCAATTCGTTGCTGTTTATGAATGAATCCTGGCTGAGTGACAGGCAATTCCAATTTTCACATTACAAAAGAAAAGCACAACTGCCAGATAATCAGATATTCATAATCATATATATTATCTATCCATCCATCTTTCCATCCATCCATCCATCGTCTGCCGCTTCTCCTTCACTCAGGGTCGCAGGGGATGCTAGAGCCTATCAGCTGTCATTGGGCGAGAGGCGGGTACACCCAGGACTAGTCACAAGTCAATTGCAGGGCCTCATGTAGAGACAAACAACCGTTCATTCGCTCACTCATTCAGGGCAATTTCCCCAATTTTTTCCAATTAACCTGCTGCATGTTTTTGGACTGTGGGAGGAAACCAGAGAACCCAGAGTAAACTGAACCAGACACAGGGAGAACATGCAAACTCCACATGCAATCCAAGGTCCTTCTTGCTGTGAGGCCGAAGCACTAACCATTGTGCCATCCCATATCGATAATTTTTTATTATTTCTGACTATCAAAGTTTTTATATCTTGAAATGAAAAACTATGATTAATCTCATAACCTCTGTGGGATTATCTCATGGGCTGGTTTTGCTTCTGCAGACTTTTCATTTGGGAAATTTTGCACTCCACGATCCGCAAGATGAATAAACATGTCCAGAAGATCCAGAAGGAGCTGGAGGAGGCCAAGGACAAGCTGGAAAAACAGCAGCACAAGAGGGTAAGGTTGCCGTGGAGACAGGTGGTCAGTGGCAGGAGGCTAGTGGGAGAAAGCATCTCCCCAGATGGGATAAAAGTAGGAATGGCGGAAATTTTTACTTAAGATACAATTGCATCGGTTTATGGTACTTTTTCATTGGTACAATACTTTTTGCCTCCTTAAGGGATTTATTAATATTTTTTATTTCAAGGGTAATAAGAAATAAGAATAAAAGTTGACAACATAAATAATTGAAAGCAGTGTTAATGGGATACAATGAAATGGGTCAATGAGTAAATAACATAAAATATATATTTTTAAAATTATAAAAAAATGGACTGGTCTAGATAAAAATTTGTTAACCTGAAAATTAAATCTTATCTAATCTAAAAATGTATAATTTATGGCCAAATACATATTAAGAACTTTTGCTCCCATTAACAACATTCCAGGAACAAAACTGTCAATATTTTAATGTTATTGTTATTTTGACATAATTTTGCGGGTAAACAAAATACTCAATTTTTAATCTCTGATGATGCATTAATTGTCACCTGTATCTGGATATTATTTACTGTTCATGAAATTCCTGCAATGTCTTCTAACGGACAGCAGGATGTTGCCAGGGAATTTGATGCTTGCTGTTTGTCATCAAGGCAATCTTCAACCTCTTCAAAAGGGTCGGTGTGTGTTGACTTTAAATGCTTTGAGGTTGCTGCTAAGTGGCACTACATTATTATAGACGGTTTACGAAGCATCGAGGATTGAGGCTTGGCCTGACCAAAGCTGCATAGTGAGATTTAAGCTCTGACATCAGATAGGCTGTTGTGATCATGTGACATTGCCTACCCCGAGGCTGGTATTTACACACAAAATGAATGCCTAAAACTCAGAAGTCAAACCAAACACATTTTGTATTAGCACAGTGGTATCGCGTTATTTTGGAAAAAGTATTGACTCCAAAAATATTGAACGGTGGCTGTCGCAGTATTGATGTCAGCATTTATGCGCCAATCCCTAGATGAAAGGTCATTGTCATAAATGTTCAGGTGAGGAATACCCCCCCTGCTGGTCACAGCGAGGTCCTGACTTCTAATCCTTTGATTGAGGTAATGATAAGTAGTACCTTTTTTTTTTTTTTTTTTTGACATTTTTACATTTCTTTATTATTTTTTATTTCTTTCTCTCAAGATATGGTGATGACATTAGTGGGTATTCCAATCCCCCCCCCCCATGTGCTCCTGAACACATCACTGTAGAGGTTATTGGGTCTCCATAGCAATGGCTGGAGACTACGGACGCTTTTGTTGGTCTTTTAAAATAGTATAAAAGACACACACAAACCCACTTTGAGTCTACCATTAGTGAAAACAGACCTGGTCATTTGTGAGCTAATTGGTTAAAGTGTGTGTGTGTGTGTGTGTGTGTGTGTGTGTGTGTGTGTGCGCGTGTGTGTGTGTGTGTGCGCGCGTGCGTGTTGGACAGAGGGACAGCGGTGACGATGAGGAAATGGAGAAGAACAGCGAAGATGAGGATGGCCAGCTGGAGGAGCAAATCGAGAGGCTACAGGAGAAGGTGGAGGCAGCTCAGAGCGAACAGAAGAACCTTTTCCTTGTCATATTCCAGGTACTGCTTTCAGGTTCAAATTTGTGTGTGTGAGAGAGAAATCTAGAGTTTCATGCCCTAAGCCAAAACACCGGGGGGTTTGTGGAACCGACAAAAGAAAATTACAGATTAGAAAAAACTCCTCAAATGTTCTGTTTTTTCAGGGGGGTCTCATATTTTTGGTTAATTTTTCTGCATTTTTAAATGAAATTACTCTTAAGCTTTCCAAATACTATTTTGCCAGACACTCCTCATGTTTGAATTTCACAGAGGTGGAAAACAGCAATTTGGTGTTGAATAATATTCACAAAATTTACTAAATGTAATTTTAACTCAACATTGTTGTCTTTTTGTTAAAACAACTTTTTTTTGTTTTTGTTTTCACATGCTCATGGAGCCACATTTTTCAAGGGAAAACTGAATTCCTTCTCTTTAATTTTTATCATTATTTTAAAATCATGTTACTTGATTAACTGTTGGAACAGCAGAGCAGTTTTTTGGGGGAAATAATCCATACCTGCTGGCAGAGCGTTCCTCATCTTCACTGAGGTGAAACTCAGTCAAACAGCTCTATGGTCCTGGAACGTTTGCGTTGTGTGATTCCCTGTGCTAGCGCTTTATCATGCTGTTGACGGAGCATCTGGTCCGCTGCGAGACTGGCAGCGTGGACATCAGCACGCCTTGGTACAAGAACTGCATCGAACGGCTGCAGCAGATCTTCCTCATGGTGAGACACACACACACAGACAAGTATTATATACAGTGTTCTGAATATATACACTCTGATATTTTATATATAAATACAGACAGGGATACAAATAGAATTGCATAATGTGTAAATATACACAGAGACAGACACATAATATTTTTATATACACACTGCTATATGTATTTATCTATATTAAGGCTATTAGAATTAACATATCAATACAGATTAATTCATTTGCAGCATTAATTGGATTAAACATTTAAAATAGTGCACAATGACGTAAATACCACAATTCCACTCACTGGTGCAGCTTGGTGCTCCAATCCCATTTGGTGGCAAAACCAACTCCATCAAGATGGCTGACTCTAAATGAAATGTTGTCCCTTTTGCTGAAATTTTGAGTAGAAAAAACGATGGTGTGGTGCTCGGCGAGTAATAATCAATGACGGAGTCTTGGATTATTGTTTATTTTTAATACTGTGCACCACCATACCACTATACAACACCAACGACCATGCACTTCAGGGGCGCATATGTATCTCCCGCTTAAACCATGCCTCCCAGCCCCTAGTCCTGTGGGGTGAGATGCCACGCCCCTCAGTGTCCACAATGGGACAGTTGATGGGCTTAAAGTAGTCGTCACTCTGCAGGAAGGAGTCTTCATTTCAATGAAGCTTGAAGTCTCAAATCCTCACAAAGCAGACATTAGTCAGGGAATACCCTGTAAATACTTAGGTGAACATAACTCCCAGCTTGCACAAAACCTTACAGAAAATGGGGGCTTCAGATAATGTAAACAAGTGGCTCTGTCTCATTAGCTGGTTAAGAGAGGGCCACAATTGTATGAATTTTTTTGATTAAAAGAAGAAAAAAAATGTGGTTGGCATATACAGTATGGATATATATTGTGTGTGTGTGTGCGCGCACATATTTAAAATCCTGGTTAATCATGATTAATCTCTGTAGCCTCATTTGCCATGTGATCAACCTGATTTTAACAATGATTTAATTGTTTGACTGTCTTGATTTGTACACACATAAATACAAGGACATACATATGTGCACAACGCACAGCAGATGATGTCAGTAGATAGTGTGGTTTGAAGCTGTGCAGGGATACTGCTTGGGATAACTGAAATATTTTCCTTTTTCCTTTGAAAAATGTATTTGAATTTTAGACTGTTATTTATTTAGTAACTCAGAAAGGAATTTTTAACGTCAAAAAACAGCTTATTTTAGAAAGTTTGACTCCCTTTCTATAAAAAAAATGTCATCCCCCCCCCAGCATCATGTGACCATCCAGCAGTACATGGGGACCCTGGAGAACCTGCTGTTCACTGCCGAACTGGACCACCATATCCTTGCCGTCTACCAGCAGTTCTGTGCCCTTCAGCTCTGAAACACTCGGACATACACGCAAACACACACACATTTGAAACACACCAGCTCTTGCATCAGGAATTTCCTTCTTAGATTTTTTTTTTTTTAATTGACCTTTTTTGGTGATGGGTGCCACTGGACGTGTTGAGACAGGCGGCAGAGCAAGAGCAGGTTTTTTCTCATTTGAAATTCCGAGTCTGGTTATTCATTCGCTGTAGTTTTCTTTTAATTTTTTGTAGACAGTGTTTAATTTTGATTTTATTTTTTCTTACATGTTTTTTTGTGGTTCCACTGATGATACGGTCTTTTTAAATTTGTCCCAGATTTGACTATTAGGGAGTAAGATTTCAGGTTTTTCTGCTCCTGACCGAATCTAAAATCTGGAGACCACTCTACTTTTTTACATTTGTTTTATGTGGGTGGAAAAACAAAAGTGATTAAAAGTCTGTGCAGAGTCCTTAATCCTCCTGCCTGTTTGTATTAATAAACCCTGCTCTTCATCACAACCCTGTTCAGTCTGACGTCTAAATCTCAGTGAAACCAAATACAAAGGTTGATATTTTTTTTTAATTCTTCGAATTCTGAACCTGGAATCATGAAACCCTGGCTACTCGGGTAAATCATTTAACTGCGCTGCTCCATGTGACCACCATGGGGCATAATAGTGTAATGTATAAAAGTGAGCACATGACTTGAGATGCTTCTTAATTTTTTTTTTCTGTCTTAAGATCCTGATGTTGATTTGGGGAATGAGGTTCACGTTAAAAATGGTGGAGAAGCTATATCAATTGTTTCGAAATATGGTTGTTGCAGTAAGCAGTCTGTGACCTCACGTCCCTTCCGTCCAAATCGTAAACACTAAACCTTGCCACATGTTCACGTGTCAAGGGAAATTAGGGAAAATAATTAACCTATAATAGGTGAGAAATCACCTAAAAAATAGCCGGAAATAAGAGGAAACGTGTCCTTGAAATAAAAAAAGGCGAAAGAAACATTTTAACTTCGTACTACTTAGAAAAGGTACTGAGATTGTGTAATTTATTTCACCCAGAATTCGAGATATAATTGATAAGAATTTACTTAGAGAAATGAATAAAAAGTTGGAACCCAGACAAAAAAAGAAACAAAACCAAGAGAATAATTGTTTTTCAATAAAGCCTGAAACAAGAGACCAAAGTGAGAGGTCATGTTTTCTCACATCCTTCACTCAATTCCTTCCCCGGGCTTTGTGTTGTAACATTTTGGGAAAAATAGACCCCTCAAGAATTTAATCTGTGATGTCATGTCTGTTAAGATGGATTTGGGAGCTGTCGGGGAAATATGGACACAGAGAGCTGCAAAACAAAAAGACAGAAAAACTTAAAACACTGGCTTTAGGTATAACAAATCTTACAATGATGTATTTATTTTAAAAAAGTGATAATATTGCATACATTTGTTATTCGTATCAGTGTTCCTTTGTTTATTTTTCATATTAAAATGATTTTCCTTTGAACCAAATGAAACCCCTAGCTTTAAAAGTTACAGTAAACTAACTTATTTGAGGAGATTATCTGGACAGATTACAGTCACGGGTGTGTGTTCTGTGGAGATGGATTTAAATTACAAGGCTTTCAGTTGTTTACTTATTGACCTGTATTGATTAGCGGTTGATCAATAATGACAGTGGCATTTCAGATGATCAATATTTTTGCAAATAAAAGCATTATGGTTGAGGTTTGGCACCGTGTGACCCGGATGCCTATGATGGACCGTCAAGAGGAAATTATCCAAGCCAAAAATTTGAGGTCGGACACTTTTAGGGTGACTTCAGGGAATTCTGAATTTGTGTGTGTGGCTACCAAGTCACTTAAAGGAATCACTTCACTCGGCTTTTTCCTTTTTGGCAAATAAATGCAATTCATGTTTTCCCGAAAACATCCAAAGTTATAACCTTAGATGCATCTTTAGTCTCTAAGTGGTTTGATGGACTGGGGGGCAAAATAGGTAAACTATTTCACGTTACATTTCAAACTTTGCTCAACACAAGCCTTATTCGTCGAAGTCCAGGGCAACTGCCAGGTCTTTCATGGGTGAGTCGTTCTGCCGAAACGTTCCGAATTGGTACTCAGACACTGAATCAAGTTTCCTTTTTCAGTTCAAGGAGAACACTTTTGGCATGAAGAAAAGGTTTAAGCGAAGGCACATTTTATGTTTCATACATTTAACAACATAGGGAGTTACAGTGGTGCTTTGGTTAGTGCTTCCACCTCCTAACAAGGTCTGTGGTTGGATGCTGACACGAGGGCCTTTCTTTGTGTGGTTTGTAGGTTCTCAACATCTCTTTATGGGTTTCCTCCACAATCTCTGGTTTTCTGCCCACAATTCAAAAACATGGATGAGGTTCATTGTAGACCCTAAATTCCCAAGACTTGTGGATGAGGGTGAATGTTCTATGTCTTGATATATGTTCCTGTGATTGACAGGCACCCAGTTCAGGGTGAAACCTGCCTCTCATCCAAAGAGTAAAGAGGAAATCAAAAATAAAGAAATTAGAAATTAAGTGACAAACAATCTCAGGGAGGTTGAGGCAGCCTCTGTTAGTAAGTTGTCTTGTCTAATGTTGAAAACCAAGAATATAAACCGTGAGTTTTAAACCCCCACTCGCCAGGACACTTTGGTCCACAAGCTTAGAATTTGAAAATAAAGATTCTAAAATGTTCCAAGTATCATGCCCCGTGGAAGACAAAACATGAATAATGTTTTTTAAAATGTAATTATATCTGCAACATTAGAAAAGAAAAAATGTATATATATTGCAAAATTCATTGGCACCTGGTTTGGTAAGCAATATTGCTGTCTGTCAAAGGCAAACTGCAGAAAGGTCTCTTTGTTTCTAGTTGTGACTGTTGTCTTGGCAGCTGATGGGAAGAAATTCCCACAATTTCACACAAATGCTGCAAAATTTGAGGACGTAGGGGAGTGCTAAAAGAAGAAATGCTGTGTTTGGTCTCAGACCATGAGCTACAGGAATGTTTTGGTTTGTTTTTTTCAGAAACGTTACATCAGGCAACCTTTAAAACTCCCAGCATTTTTTGTATGTAATATAAAAATAATCTCTGTTCTCCATTCAGCAACCAAATCTGATAGTCGGCAATGTGGCACAGTGGTTAGTGCTTTGACCCTGGTTAGATTCCAACTAGGGGACTATTCTGTGTAGAGTTTTTGTATGCTCTCCCCATGTCTGCGTGGGTTTCCTCCGGGTTCTCCAGTTTTCTCCCACAGTCCAAAAAAATGCAGCAGGTTAATTGGGAAAATTGCCCTGAATGAGTGAGGGAATGAATGGTTGGTTGTCCGTATATGTAGCCCTGCGATTGACTGGCGACCAGTCCAGGGTGTACCCCGCCTCTCGCCCAATGACAGCTGGGATAGGCTCCAGCATACCCTGCGATCCTGAGTGCAGGATAAGTGGTAGAGGATTGATGGATAATTCAGCAAAGGTTTAACCCCTGAAATATACCACTGACTAGTTGTTAGTAAAAAAAAAAATTAAAAAAAGTTATATTACAGTAAAATCAGGAACAATTTGTTGTCAAAAAATATTTTGATAGGTGTTATTCCCAAACTATAAGAAACCCCTGGATCGAAGGTCATGTATCCACTGGGTTAATGTACTCGGTGGACCCATAGTTCGCAGGATTGGCTTCTGCTTCCACCTCCGCCTCCAGGCGTTTGTATTTCGTCTGGAACAATATGACGAAGGAGCAGGTCATGAAGCTGAAGAGGCTGGCCATCACCATCAGCGGGACTGAAACATAAGAATATTCACCTTCAGATTTTTTTTTAACCAGCCGATGCATGTATCCCCATAAAAGCTACACATCTTTTTAAAGCATGGGAAAGTTTTACAGAAGTACCTTTATCAGGGGTGAATAAAGGAATTTATTTTAAATCAAGAAAACGGTCTAAAGTCAGTTACAGTCTTTGTCCACCAGGTGAACATTGGAATTCTCAAGATACTGAGCACAAAGGCGAAGCTGATGAGTACCCCTCATCAGAACCTACCTCTCCAGCTGATGATAATGTTCTTGCATGAGGACACTGGGGAGTCAGTGATGCGTTTTGTCAGAGTCTGTAGGAGGATCATGTATAGAGCAGACTGGACCTGCCTGGAAAACAACATGTAGAGAAGAAATGAAATAAATTAATAAAAATCAACAAAAAAAAGCAATAAACTCCGCAATAAAATGGCCTAACAATACAATAAGAGTTCCATTAAATCATATATATATTGTTTTAAAAATCTACATAACATTTGAAAGACATTTAAATGTTTCCATAAAATCAAATAAAATGTTTTGTAATTTGGTGAAAATCAGCAATAAAGTTGCTCTTAATGCAAATATCGTTGATATATAATTTTACCAATACTTAAGTATTTTTCCAATACTGGTTCTCATGGTTTGGTTGGATTCAAATTTTTATTGAAATTTCTCACCAACTCATTTGGAGGAAATACTTCAGTTCATATTATTTAATATATTAATATTGTGGCATCGTCGATTGATCACAGGTCATTTGATTAAAACCTTGGGTGAGGAAATCAGATAATCAATAAACACCCTGACACGAAGAGCATTCCGGCGGATGTCGCCTCTCCAATAGGATAAGAACACTCCACTCCCAGCTCCATGGCAACCGGGTAAATGGAGAAGCCAAAGAAACCGAGGAGAGCGCAGACTGTCACCACAGCAACGTTCTGCTGCCGCAATTGAGACACCTGGATTGTGGAGAAAAAAAGGAGTCATCTGCAACAACTGATAGAAGACAGTCTATACACATAGAACCAGATACTAAAAAAGACATTAAATACTCTCTCCATTTTTCTATTCATAATCAGACTCAAAATGGGTAACAAAAAAAAAAACAATCTGAAAGGTCATGAAATTTACAAAATAGCGGTTTTATACTGACATTATATTATGACATTAAATCTGACAACTTGTTTGGTCATAAAAATACCTACAATACATATAAAATTCACTGTCATAAAGGTGACAATGGAACAGTGGGCTAATTTAGCAATTGTTAAATTGATTTATTTACATAAAATTGGGCCCTCACTAAAAGTTTGAAAAGGTAAAAATAAAATGATCTGATATCTATTTGAGTGTATTTATGGAATAGCAGTATCATCACAGATGTTGATATTTTAATGACAAGATGTCTTTTCTGTTTGACTGGCTGAGTATAACGCATGTCCAGATCCACGCACACATGCTCTCACCACTGAAAAGGCGATACAGGCCAGAGCTGCGAAGCACATGTTGATCTTTGTGGCCTCTGTGAGCTTCTTGGTTTCGTCAACGATGGCCCCCAGTATCGCAGCACCAACAAGTCCTGCGAGGATGAACGTGATGCCACAGGTGGCAGGGAAGTCCTACAGACACAACAGTTTACAGTTTGTTGGTGAAACACACTACCGGGTCACTGGACCTTTACTGTACTAATACTATATACTAATATTTCATCATTTTGCCAGCAAACTCAGAGGTTTTGTGTGGTATGATGGGGGAGGGTGGGGCGCAAGGGCCTGGAAGTGACAAAAACCCTAACAGTACGACTTCTTCTTCTTTTCCTTTTGTTTTTTCCCTTCAGGGGTTGCCACAGCGAATCAACCTTCCCCATCTAACCCTATTCTCTGCATCCTCATCTCTCATGCCAACTACCTTCATATCCTCTCTCACTACGTCCATAAATCTTCTCTTCGATCTTCCTCTAGACCTCCTGCCTGACATCTCCAATTCCAGCATCTGTCTACCAATTTAGTCCCTATCCCTCCTCTGTACAGGACCAAACCATCTCAGTCTGGCTTCTCTGACCTTCTCTCCAAAACATCTAACATGTGCCGTCCCCCTGATGAACTCATTCCAGATTCTATCCATCCTCGTCATTCCCAAAGAGAACCTCAACATCTTCATCTCTGCTACCTCCAGCTCTGCCCCCTATCTTTTGTTCAGTGCCACTGTCTCCAAACCATACAGCATTGCTGGTCTCACCACTGTTTTGTAAACCTTTCCTTTCATTCTCGATGATATTCTTCTATCACATAGAACACCTCAAACTTTTCTCCAACCTGCTTGAACCCGTTTCTTTACCTCTTTTCCACACTCTCCATTGCTCTGGACAGTGGACCCTAAGTACCTGAAATCCTCCAACTTCTTGATCTCCACTCCCTGTAGCCTAACCATTCCACCCAGGTTCCTCTAATTTGAACACATATATTCTGTCTTGCTGCGACTAACCTTCCTTCCTCTCCTTTCCAGAGCATATCTCCACCTCTTAAGATTTTCCTCAACCTGTTCCCTGTTCTCACTACAGATCACAATGTCATCTGCAAACATCACAGTCCATGGAGATTCCTGTCTAACCTCATCTGTCCGCCTGTCCATCACCACTGCAAACAGGAAGGGTTCTCAGAAATGATCCCTGGTGAAGTCCCACCTCCACCTTGAACTACTCTGTTTCACCAACAGCACACTTTAACTAACTGTCTACCCTTTCCTGTCATCGTCCCAATATTCAAAGTCCCTTCTCTCAGACCCAGTCTCTTGCCTTTCCTCTTCTCTCTCTGCTTCTGAACACGCCTTCCTCCTCTCCTTCTTCGACCCACAGTAGCCAAATTTCCACTGGTACCTTGTTGGTTATCGGCACTGATGGCAGTCGTTGTCAACCCGGGCCTTGACCGATCTGGCATGAAATTTTTAGGTCTGATTCGCATATTGGGTTTTGGCAAAAGTTTTACGCCGGATGCCCTTCCTGATGCAACCCTCTGCATTTATCCGGGCTTGGGACCAGCTCAGGGAAACACTGGCCCGTGCCCCTCCCGAGTCTGGCTCCAGGAGACACTGGCCCGTTCCGCCCTGAGGCTGCATTTTTTTTCTCTGAGGCTGCATTCTAACAGTACGACATCATCAAATCTATAATTTGATAATCGCACTTAAAATGATCCGATTGAATAAACATTATGAATATTTTAACATTTTTGCAAAATTGTGAAAATACATTTTTTATGTTCAACCACTTTGACTGTTCATTCTTATCGATGACAAAAGCTCTATGAAATATTATGGAGAACTAGGGCTTTTTACCGGTCAGAATAAATGGATGTTAAAACAAGCTAAGAGGGGAAAGGGCCTGAGAAGCAGTGATGTAGTTTTTAATGCACCAAGAAAGAGACTTTTTTACAAAACACATCATTATTAGCCATGTTCATGAACATCACCATACCATTGTTAACTAGCGTGGCATCAAGCCTGGACGACTAAGTTAATGAGTCAACGACCAATACAGTGCCATCCAACTAACGAAAATGCCAACATAACTGTCCCCTCAACCAAAATGGGGGGGTGTAGATTTTGGGCCCAGAATTACCTGTGTATTTGTAGCTATTATCCAGCACATGCACGAGCTAAGTAGCATATATTGATGCTCAGATCTTGCCTATTCAAGAGTAGCCGAAACAAACCTTGGCCAACATCCCCAACTCCATAGGCAAAGGTGTGACAACATATCTCCATAACAATGTGTAGGTAAAAGGATTTAGGGCCTCTACATATTCTGCGAGAAGCTAGGACTCAGCTCTCAGGGCTGCGAGAGCACGGAAGTAAATTCTTGCCTTATTAGATGTGGTACATAGATTTCTATACTTCATCCTGTCATACTTTCAATACTTAACATCGCCAGCAGGAAAGTGGGAGTGATGACACGTCTATTTTTCCACATTAACCACGCCCACTTCATATCTTCTGACTAGTCACACAACAGTTCTCCGACACCCTGCAAGAATAAACGTTCTGCCCAGTTGATATGTTGAGCTTTGAGAACTCCCAAACCAGGACTGTGAAAACACAACAACATAATTTTGTTCTCGCAGCCATCAAGTGAGGACTTTGTTCTTGCTTGTGCTGGACTATGTGGAGGCCTGTAGTGCTCATACATTCACTAAAGTTTGAAACTTTCTACCATCCAGAGTCTTCTTTAGGTTTGGCTGTATTTGCCCAAGTATCAGCAGCTGTCTGCAGAACAGATACAAGTCTGTAAGTCAATGCCAGTCTTCTATTCTCATTTGAGGGCTGATGTCAGCGTTGCAGTTGCCATAGAAACCGGTGGACTTACATAGGAGTATCCCTGCACGCAAAGGAACTGCTGCAGCAGGCTGGAGAACGAGGTGAAGACGGCGATGCCCGAGCCAAAGCAAACCATTAGAATCAGGAACGGCTTGTTCTTCAGAAGCTACAGGTGAAAGGATATTCAGCGTGAAATGTCGAAAACATGAGACAGTGGAGCTTTCTTGTGACTGGAGGTTTTCAAGATAACTGCAAATTAAGCTGGGTCATTTTTAAGTACATTTCTGTTCATTCTTCTTGTACAACATTTAAACAGATGACAAAGTTTGATAATGAGGAAATACAGTATTTAATGCAGAATATCAATATTTACCTTTGGTACTTTTAATGTCCTGACTAAGACAAGAGAGTTCTGACTTCCCTCTCCCTAGCCACATGGCAACAGCAACTTCAGCTCATGAGATAGGCGGACCCCCCCCAGGGTCCCCTGGCTCTGCTTCCTCATTGGAAGGCATTTTGACAGGATTGAGGAGGTCTGAGAAGTATTCCTGCCACCGATCTACAACGTCCCGCATTGAGGTCAACAGCCCCTTGCTCCCACTGTACACAGTGTTGATGGAGCACTGATTCCCCCCCAAGAGGCCAGGTGGTGGACCAGAATCTCCTTGAAGCCCACAGGAAGTCATTCTCTATGGCCCATGCCCGAAGAAAGTGTTTGTGTTATTAACCTAATTTAAGTCATCTCATGTTTTCTCCCAGGTCCCTGGGCACTCTCATTTCGCAGGTTCCAAGTGGGCCTGCCTTGATCTACTGCCGTGGTCGGGCCATCATTAATTCTTCAATGTAATTCCCTAACCCTAACCCAAGGGTAATTCACCTAGCCATAATCATGTCACAGGAACCCTGTAACTGTTAGCACTACTGTTATCATTAACATGAGATGTTTTGTGTCTGTCCCTCCCAATGCTCATTCTCCCTCCGCCTCTGTCACACATTTGCTTTCTATCTCTTGGTCCTTCTCTGTCACTCTGTCTTTCTACCCCAACCAGTCAAGACAGAAGGCCACACACATTGAACTTGGAGCTGTCCAAGGTTTCTGCATGGTTAAGGGGAATTTTTCCTCATAACTGTCACAAAATGCTTGCTCATTGGGCAACATTGGGTTTCTGTAAATCATTTATAGGAGTATAGTCCAGACCTGCTTTAGATGTAAAATGTCATGAGACAACTCTGTTGTGATTTGGCATGTTATATATAAAATCTGAATTGAGTTGACTTGTTGCTGTCACATGTGAGAAATTAAAATTAACTGCCATCTGTGATGGTCGATCTCTGAGGCAAATGGTACATCGAGTTGTTTTTTTTTTCTTTTCTTCTTGAAACGGGATCTGGGATATCTGAGAGACCTCGGTCCAGCTCAGACAAACCTCTGGTAAAATTCAGAATTCCACAAAACATGCTTTCTTCTCATCCAAGGCATTTGTTCTTGCCATTGGTACGATTTGGGGCTATTAATGATGGTGAGAATGAAGCAGCTGATTCCTTCAGGAACAGTCAAAGTTTTACTATTCCAGTGAAACATTTTATCCACAAAACTGTGGTTGAAAGGAAAATGCAACTTTAATATTTGTAACAGATAGGGTATGTCTTTCCAATTTTTATGTTTTTCGTCATTAATCATTTGTGCTCATGCATTTAAATTTTTAAGGGCTTTCATGAAAACGTCTTTAAGTAAGTTCTTTATATTTTTAGGGCTGCTTATTGAAAACTGGTAGTTTTTCCCAAGATTTAGATTTTGTTGATTCAAATGTGTAAATGTCTTCAAGTTATAAATATAATTTCTCCCTGATTTTTGAAGAAAATTTCTCCCACTGTTATGCAGCTTCATGCACAACAAAACCTTTTGAAATCTATCAGCTTGTTGCTTTTCCTCAGGTGGTTTTCCTAATATAAGGTTTAATTGGATATTAATTAAGGCCTCATTGTTCATCTAGTTAATCATGGAACTTGAGGTCCTCGCTCTTTCTCTTCTCATCTGTCTCCCTACCAGTTTGAATCCATGTATAAAAGGCTCAGAACTGGAAAACTCTGCACTGGCCGATGGCGGTGTAGGTGGGATGCTGCTCCGTATCCCCACCGTTGCCAGGAAACAGGAGATGCAGGACAATAGTGAGTGACAGAGTAGCTGGAGGAGAGGAAAAACACAGGTAGAGAGGTGATTGACAGGCGTCTAAAGCCGATTTCGCCCACTGTAGACTCCACACACAATGATATGATTCTAGGTCAGCTGTCTGGAAATTGACATACCTCTGCAGGATATTTGGCACTGAAATGCTACACTGCGTTTGGTATGGTATATGGTATTTTGCGTGTTTCTTAACAAATTCTTCCAGGTGATTCCAGGTTATTTCTGGCAGATGGTGGGTGATTTTTTTTTCTATTTTTGTTTTACTTTCATAGATAATCTAACTCTGAGGGTTACTTTATTTTTATTAAATATACTGTTAAAAAATAAAGAATGAAAATACTTTGGTACAACTTTTATTGACATGTGACATATATCGACATTGGATATGATATATATAATCTTTACTGAAGACTTTTTTTAGAGTTTTCTTCATTTTAGGAAAAAATCCCTAATGCCAAACTATTAATTTTAAAAAAAAGATTCTTTCAATTAAAAAAGAAAAAAAAACTAAATTTTTTGAATGATTCTTCTATTAGTTTGCAGAGTTTTAAAATAATTACATTTTTTTTAAATAAAAACAGCACCACCTGAATTATTTCTTTCTCAACCCAAATTTCTGAATCTTTTCCTCAGTTATAAATCCTGCATTTGAACAATAAAAATGATCGGACTTTCAATATCCAGTAAATATTAAGTCTCGCTGTTTCTTGCCCCATATGATTAATTTGTAACACACACACATGCGCATATGCGCGCACACACACACACACATATACCCACACGCTCTCTCTTTCTCTGTCTGTTTCATGAGGTTCTTCAAGTTTAACATTTCTAAAGTTTCACAGAGTTAACTGCCTGCTCCAAGTGATCAGGCAACAAGTGCCACACAACCTTTTGCAGAATGAAAATGGTGTTTTTGCTTTTCTCAAATGGATTATGAATGTGGTGAATGGTGTTTCCAACTCACCAGGATAGGGATTTGGTTTGCAGTGACAACTCCAGATGAGAGGACGTTGGCAAACAGGATGCCCAGTGGATTGGCTGAAGAGGGAACGGAAAATCAGATGTGTCACTGTGGCTCGATTGGATTAAATTAAGTTTCACGTTTCTTTCTGTTCCCACTTTAAGTTTTTCAGTCCTTTTGACAACTTTACTCCACTTCTATCCCTTTCACCTCCAAGAAGTGGCTCAGGTTTCTTTAGGTTTGGAGTTTTGAGGTTTTCAATAATATCTCTGCATCTAGATTTTATTACTTAGCTTCATAAAACCTTTATCAGTAAGTTTTATTCCATGAACTTGGTTCCCATTTTTTGTTTTTTAAGCAACTAAAATCTGAAAACCTGCAAAGACAACCTTTGTCTCAGAGACAAAAATGGCATTTTGAAAGTCAACATTTTTAAAATCTTAAAAATAACATGAAATGTAATCAATAAATTGCCAATTAATAGACAACATTTTTTTCGTTATGTCTAGAAAAAATGCCCTTGAAAATCAAGAACAAACTTATCAGCCAAAAAGTACAAGCATGAAATTCATGGTAGAAAGTCACCTGAGGTAGATTTTTTGGGAAAAAAAAAAAAGTTCTGTAATATAAGCCAAAATGTATCAAAATTTGCCAAAATAAAAGTCCTTAAAAGAAGCGTCTGAAAACCAAGTTAAAATCTGGAATAAAAAGTAATATATTAGGAAAAAAAATCTCAAGAAATACATAGAAACAAAAAAACAAAAACAAAAGTTGAGTAACAGTAATTGAAAATAAATAAAGAAAAAAGCTATTAAACGATATTTAAATAAAGTTATTAGAGAACAGCAGAAAAAAAGCAGTCGGATTCATAAAATGTTAGGATTAAGAGGAAAATGTTCATGAAATTATCAAAATGTGACTTAAAAAACAAACGGCTGACCCATGGAGGCCATTGTGTTGGCTTTCGCCCTCTGGTGGTCGGGGAACCATAGAGCCGCCAATTTGGTGGGGGCAAAGATGATGAGGGGCTGTGCCAGGGCCGCCAATATCTGGCCGAACATCACCAGCGGGTATCTGGATGTTTCGTCCAAGCTATAAATGCATCCAGCAAACCGGATGACAGCTCCTGCCATGTTGAGCCAGGAACCCAGAATCAGCTGCAGAGTTCGGACACATGGAAACAGACAACTCAGCCTCAAGTTACTTCATTGCTTTAGAAGTGGAAGGTGTGCTGTGGTACCGTGATCCGCAGGCCGAGGGTGTCAAGCATCCAGGTGGTGCCGAAGGTGAGGGGAATGGCCACCACCATGAAGACCACAGACAGCCAGTTGATTTGCTGTAGAGACACCGACAGGTACTGGGCAGACTGATCGGCCACTGGGGCAAAGGTCAGCCACAGCTGGAGGGGAGGAGTAAATTGAAGGGTGTGGGTGAGAAACATGGCTGCCTATACCACGTAGCAAAACTTTATTTAAGTAAGTCAACTGACAACGAAGAGTACCATGCTGCTGACGCCATTAAAGCCTTGGTGACGTGAATCAAACTTCAAACAGACTCTCAAATGTCAAGTTGCTGGAGAAAAATCAAATGTCCTCCTCCGTCCTCTTTACCATTATTTTCATTGTAATTAATTCACTTTCTTTCTCTACAAAATGTCAAGGGAGAGTGGAACGGTGAATTTATTTCCCCAAAATCAAAGGCGAGGTTTTAAAATGTCTCTTCAGAGCTACATCAGATTTGATAAGCGTGAAGCAACAGCTCATGGTGGATTAGAAAAACAAAACAAATACTGTATCTATTGAAATAGTTATTAGAGACAACCTGTCAAGGCCTGCTGACTTATCCTGAGGAAAATAATAAACAAAAATTTGCCTTTTTAAGATATTTACATGTGATATGAACATCTTTGGATTTTAAATGGAGGACCTTTAAGGAGATATTACTCTTTAAGAACATTGGATTTTGGTTCTAAAGCCAGAGTAAAAGTCTTTCCTCCTCCTCGAGTGCCCTTGGGCATCTTGTAGTCAGATGACCCACATTCATCACTGGATCACAAAGGAGGAAATAAGGAAGACGTGCTCAGCTCACATGAAACAAAAATTACTTGGGTGAGTCATCCAGGCCTTCCCTCTGTCCAATCCCCCCACCCCCGCCAACACAGAAGTGCGCAAGAGAGAGAGAGAGAGAGAGAGACAGAGCGCGAACGAGAGAAAGCATAACAGGACACTAACACACCACCCTCAACAGATACAGATACTGAAGACCTTCATCTGGGACAAAGGCTTAGGAGAAACTGTCACTCAGAGTGTGTTGTGATAATATGTTATTTCATATGTGTGCCAAGCAAGGGTTTTCTTTTTCAAGATTTTGTTTCCAACGAGAAATACTTTGTGTATTTTTTATTTTTTAGAGAAACTTCTTGCTTATTTGGGGGCTTATTTTAGGGAAAAGCTTCATTGCCTCTGGATGTTTATATTTAATTCAACCAATATAATTAAAATAGGTCCTTCTAATGCATCGCCGAAGGATTGCCTCTCATCATTTTGAACTTTTCCATTTTGACTGTTTCTGAGGTACACAAAGCCCTCGTCAAGCTGGTCCTTGTACATGAGAACCTTGTTTTTTTCGAATTTAGCAGCTGTTTTTACTTCCTCACCTTTTTCTTGCATTTTAATACATATCTTACAACAAATTCCATCTCTACCTTGTAGATATCTACCCTTTTTCCTCTACTGAAAGGGGTGACCCCAAAGTTCTCAACAATTACCATCCCATTTTCAAACTCTGTCCTGACCAAGGTTCTGGAAAAGCTTCTCAGTAATCAATTAAAGGAACTACTACATAATCACACAGCACTAGCACCATAGCTTTAATAGTAATAAACTACTTAACTGATTCTTCTGACAGTAAGCGTCAATATGCCGTCCTTTTTATTGCTCTCACCAAAGCTTTTGATACAGTGGATCATGTGCGACTAAAACAAAACTTGTCAGTAATGAACTTTTTGCACACGATGTCAGCTGGTTTAATAGCTACCTTTTAGAAAGATTTCGGTGTGTGCAAGCAAGTGGTCTTAGCTCCATTTGACTTGCAATAATCAAGGAGCCACAGGATTCTTTCCAAGGTCCACTTCCCTGTCTTATTTACACCAGAAATTTTGCTCAAAATTTCTCCTGAAAAAATTTCCATTTATATGCTAAAGACATTCTCATTTACGCTTAAGGCCCCACTCCAGACCTGGCTCTCTAATTTGCAAACCATTTTTTCTTTGCTGTCAAAATTTTCATGATCTACAAAGTAGATCATGAATATTTTGATTATAGATTCTATAGCTTGATTGAAACTCTAACAAAAAAAAAATCATTTAAAAAGTCAAAGGATTTTAACCCCATTTGCTCACCACTGCCTTTCATATGCTGTAGTCATGTCGGTTGGGCTGACTTGTCCTATCGTTGACATGAACACAAGCTTGTTTCTACTCATAAGTGTATTTTAGTTTTGCTCTCATCCCATCTCCCATCTCAGCTCGAAGTATTTGTCTTTAACAGACTGAAAGTGGAGAGAATGCCTTTTAAGTTTAATTTTAAATAAATGTTAAAGAAACAAAAATAAATTAGACATTGAAAAATGTATCTTTCTTGATTTGTATCTTAACTTTAAATCACAGTTTAACATTTATGTTGTAAGTAAAAGAAATACAATGTTGAATAATAAAACAAGCAGTCACTTATAATGTACTTCTGTATTTCAAATTATCAGTTTTATAAATGAGGATGATGATCATGATAATAACGATGACAACAGTAACAATAACAGTAATGATAATAGTAACATATGTGAGGCATCCCCTCTAAATCAACTATAGAACCCAAAACTAATCTAAAATCGTTTTGAAATTATCTTTAAAAAATAGCTTTATTGCGTCGTCATTTAGTAATAACAATAACAAAACCATAGGCTAGAAATCACTTTTACATAAGCTGAAAATAAAAATATGTAACCAACAAACGTCATTGAAATCAATTTTAATTAATAAAGATCACAATGACAGCAGCTACGTCGTGAATAAGTCCCGTTTCCATCAGTACAAAATCACGAAACAAGCTTGGAAACTGCATGGACATTGTGAAGTTATAAAGTTAATTTGCTGTCGAGCAGCAACATAAACAACAACACCACGCAGCAACAATAATTAACGATCCTGAAATAAGAAAAAGACATTCCACATTAAATTGTTTCAAATTGCGAACGTAAATTTAAAATTACATAAAAAGTATTGTGATAATCCTAATAACAATATCAATGGCATTAGGCTGTCATGATAATGTATGATTACGTTAAAAAATACATATAACTATGGATTTTGCACACCGAATAGTTTGACGTATTTCGAAGACGTTTACTCAATTTTTAATGCCTCGGAGTGACTCAGGAATCGGTTAGGAAAAACGCGGGGACACTCTTTTCTGGTTAAATTGCCTTGAACAGCCAAACTCACCCCTCCGTTGGAGAAGTTCAGACAGCACAGGACTGACAGGACGAACCACCTACGACGGTAAGTTTTAAAATTAAGCAGTTTCTTCAGCTCCATGTTCGGTTCTGCCGGCGCCTCGGTCGGCTCGGCGGGGGAAACGTCAATCTGTTCCTCGCATGACGGTTCTTGGTCGTTCTTCATGTCTCGAACAGTCAACCCACCGCCAACGGCGGTAACGCTAGCTAACGTCTGTCGGACATAGTTAACTTAACGTTCCGTCTTCATTAGAGGCTTCCCGAGCGTATAAAGCGACTTCCGTTGAAGACTTGGTTCATATCGTTGTCTTCAAGGACCAGTGACTTGTCGTTCATCCGAGGGAGGAAATAAATAAATATGAGATGCAAAGGCAGGAGGAAAATCGGTGGTACATCGCCCGCTGACTCAGGTACCGTCGACTTTGCCACACTTCCGGGGTATCCGCCATTCGCTGGTCTTTACCAGAGATCGTCGAACAGGAAGATGCACCACTTGCTGTGTTGACAAAGCACAAACCTGGATGATAAAAGTCTACGCCTTCACTGTGATTTATTTTTCTTTTGTTTTTATTCAATTTCATCCTGAATTGTTGCTTAAAGGAAGCCTTGATGATTAAAAGCAATAAATATTTAAAGAAAAGCTGAAACAATCCTGGTACCATCTGTAGAAGTAACTACAAAAAGGGGCCGCCAAAAAAAAGTGATAAAATATTTTATTTAAAATTATTTTAGAAAGAGAAAATTGTCACTAAAAAGATAGAAGTGATGGGAGAGTTGGGGAATGCTTTGAAAGAATAACACAAAATATTAGGTCAGCTTTTACTGTAAGTAGTAAACATGTTTTTCTCCAAACTGTTTGTTTAATCCTTGTATTTATCACAATTAGAATTCTTTCATTCAATTTTAGCAATTTTACTGTAATCTTATACATATTTGATGTCATTAAATTACCACACATTTTTTTCCCCTAATGAAGAGTGGCTTAGCTAATATTCAAGTGGAGACTTAACTCTTGAAATATAATTTTATCTCATTTTTTAAAACATAATCAGTCAAGACAAATATGAAACATGAACAAAATTATTTTAAAAAAAGATATTAAAAATCATACCAGGACAATCGTCGTTATCATCGTCATAACGAAAATGTAATTCAGTAAATACGTACTTTTAAATTGATAGAATTACGTTTTGGATAACAGTTATTTTTCACCTTCATTGTACTTGTACAAGTATGAAACAACTTGAAAAACAATAATTTAATTTTTGCACATTATTACTCCAACAATTTCTCCAGCTTGTGAGATCTGGCTTTTCAGCTCTGGTGCATCAAAATCTCTGTTGTGTTTACTGGAATGGATATTTGTATTAGATCTGCGTTCAGGGAGGTAATAGTTTCAGTGTTCAGGTGCATTTGTGTGTGTTTGTGTGTGCGTGCGTATGGTTAGTCCCTCATCACGGTTGCCAGTTTTCTCGCTGTGGAAACTACTGAGAAAAAAACACAAAAAGTACAGATTGTTGGGATGTTTCAAGCACTCTTTCTCTTTATTTTATTTTCTTTAATTCATTGTAACAGACGTTGGAGTCGTAGAACGAGAGCTCCTCTTCTCTTTAACCTCTTGGAGTACACGCTGCGCCTGTCGCTAGCCTCTGTCACACTCCGGCTGCCCGGCACATTTGGTTTCACTTCAGGAGGAACTGAAAGTCAAAGTTGTGATATCATATTGTTATTTTTACACTCTACATATTGTTTTGCGAATGCTCTCTATGAAAGTCAAAAGTTGCTCTTTCAATTTGCCAAAATTGGATGGATATTCTATCGTTTTCTTTGAAAGTTCTAGTATCTAACCAGTGACCAACTGCCTCAGAATTAAATATAAAATTGCCTTTAAAATTGTCAGGAATTGACCAAAATGGGGTTGTCAGTGTTTTGGTAGTCCTTCCTGGGACCCACTGTTGCAATTGGATTTCCTTTTATTAAAACTGGATCAATAATATGTTATTTTCTCTGCATTTCATGTATTGAATCAGCAAGAAATTGCCTCATCAGGTACTAAAAGAAAACAGTCTTAAAATTCAGCAAGAAATTAACTTAATCTGATAGTCTAGAATAGAAATCCTTATTTGGATCCGCTGTTGTGCTTCGATTTTTTTTTGCGAATCAATATATGATATTCTGAGTAATTCTTAAAATAGCAAGAAGTTATTGCAAAAATGCAGGACATTGGGAGACTCAATAGGACTCTAAGGAACAGGAGCATGAGAATTAAACAGCAATACAGTCCCCTGGATATTAATGTGTGATTTCATGTGTGTTCGTGTGTTCACAACTCTTGTCCTGCTTATTTGTGGAGGGTTTGCATCTGCCAGGAGGCGGGACTTAACCTGGATCAGTCAACAGTAAATCACAAGGCCATTTATACAGACATCCAACCAGTCACTCCAACCTACGAACAATGTAACAGGGAGTCTTCAGTGAACGCTCTCAGTCCTCCTCCCAAAGTCCAAAAACCTTCAGCGGGTTCATTGACAACTAAATTGTCAGTAACTGTGAATTGTAGCGTGAATGGTCTGTGGCCCTGTGACTGACAGCTGACCCCGTGATTGACAGGCGACCTGTCCATGGTACACGCGGCTTTCTCATCCAATAACAGCGTGATTTGGCTCCAGATCCATTCCACCCAATATGGGAGCAAGATGTAGTAAAGTTATGGATAAATGAAATTTGAAAAAAATAAGAAATGTATGTCATGAGACATTAAGGATTTTAAATGCATTAACAGAACATTATTTAAAGTAGCTATAATTACATTTGCAATACATTTGTTGAATGACTTCTCTGGAGTTTTTTTTCTTGTGTTGTGATAAGTTTTTATTTTCCTGAGTCGATGGATGTTTAAAAACAACTTGCGTCTCCATTTTTAGTAAGTTCACTTTATGCTGAACAACTTCTACCATTGAGACCTCTTCTTCTTCTGATTGTTGAATTTCCTCCCAATTAATAACGAAAGACACTGGGATCGATTGTGGAAAACGAGTCGCCCTTTCTCATCCCTCCTCTTTTCCGCTCCTCTTCCCCGCCCACTCTTCCACTCTCCTCGGCTCCGGCCTGCGCATGCGCTGCGCTGCTTCAGGAGTTGCTGTTTTCGGCCTGTTCCGCGGCCGCTCGGTCATTTTCGCCTCTTTGTTTTACTGATAGTGGATTTTAACTCGGACTCAAGCCCACATCCCCCGGGCGACGCCGCTCCACAACAGGTCAGTTCCTCGGGGGGGGACTCGCTTACCGCGCGGATCCGTCGCCCACCGTGTTATCTGTCGCCGGTTTCACGGTCCCGGTTCTTGTGTCCCTGTGTGTGTTTGCGCCCCCCCCCCCCCGCCTCGCCTCCTTGCCTCCTTCCTCTCCCTCTTTTTTCGCATGTCTCCTTCCTCCCTTGTGCTACGAGGCTTTACATGTTGTAGTCCGTGTGCTGGTGTACGGCGCCGCACCGGGGATATGGAGGGGGGCAGCTGGGGGTATTGGTGGAGTGGCCGCGATGGGGGGGGGGGGTATTGTAAAAGCCGGCCGGGATGCAACGCGGCCAGGCATCAGAGGAGGGCAACCGCCGACAGCCGCCTGTCCTCGCTATGTTTTCACAGGCTGTTGTTCCGTCTCGGTCAAACAAAACGATTATTCTTCCTCTCGCGCCTCTTCTTCCTTTCCTTCTCCCGTCGCCAGCTTCAAACGTTCATTTTGTTGTTGGGTTGGGGGTACCCCCCCTCCCCCAAACCAGTTCGCCGTCCAAAGTTCGACGTGTGTGTGTGCTTGAGAAGAGAGAGAGCGTGCCGGATCTACATGAGGTTCGGATTAAAAATCAAGCCGGAAAGTTGGTGTATTTTTCTTTTCCAGCAGGGTGGATGCCCCCCCCCCCCCAGACTGACTGCTCCTGCAGAGAGCCCTAGGTGACATTGTGGTGGTGTTGGTGTAAAACAGCTAACAAGTCCATGCAATTTTTCTTATCCATACAAGGGTTCTACATCCCAACAGCGTCCCCTGTGACTCACCTTGGCTTTCCGAGGGTTCGCTCAACTTTTCTCGTTCTCTCTGCTCACCCTGCCAAAGATTTTCAGCTCTGCTGTGAGTCTGTTTGCCAGACCGGTTCTTGCGTTTCTTAAGAGAGAGAAAGAAAGTAATCAACCATTAGAACTTTCCCGCTTGTTTGTTCCTTGGATTTGTCAGACACCATGCTTCTTCTTCTCTCTTAAGTTGAACTCCACTTTGCCCATGTGAAGCTGGAAGCAGTCAGTTTGGCCTTTTTTGCTTCATTATTACCATTGATTTCTGTGTCTTGAAACTGCTGCTGATTGGTTTTCTGTAGGTTTATTGAGCCTCTCAGTTGGTTTTGCCCCCCTTCTGCCCCCCACTGTTTTTAATCTCCGTTGGACTTCCGGGTTAAATGAACAGTAAATAAACAGAAAGTGTTGTCACTAATGAAGACACACACTGATGTGTTTAAGCTTGTAGTTTTTACTGAAATACAAACGTGACACAAACCAAAAGACGGATCTTCATATTTCTACACCGGCCAAAGCGCCTAATTTCTGAAAATCCGCCTCGCAACAAAGCAACGGGGATGCTATTCCCAGCTGATTAACAATCTCAGTGCCGACTGTCAGACGTCGTTTGATCCAGCGCTGGCCAGAGCCGGCTGCTCAATCAAGTTAATAGATTCTTTTGCGCTGCTGAGGCCGCAGTTGCTTGGTCAAAATGCTTGCTGTCTTCCAGGAGCTCCAACAGGGTGCTGATAGCCTAGCCGCATACTCGAAGGCCTCACCCTAAACTCCTGTTGATACTGCAGTATCAAATGAATAGTTACACCTGCCTCAATCTTTTCAATTAACATATAATGAACTGTGTTGCCTAGAAACTAATTAAAACCCCAATGACTTGATTTTGTAAGTGCTGAGAAGAACACAATTCTTACAGACAAACTCGAAGAGAACTACAGCGTCATTTCCCGGCTTCCCACTGACAGGACAAACCAATCCACTCGTCAATGTTAATTCGGAGCCACGATGGCGGTTCGTTGTAAATTTAAAGTTAATCTTTTGTTCGTACCAAAATAGGCCGAATCCTCAAATTACAGCCACATTGGATGAAATATGTATGTGACTACATTTTTGGTGGCAAATTAGAGAGACAGCTGAGTTTGTCTTGATTCAGTATTGACGGCTGCGTGTTTACTCTTTTGGACTTGGACAGCTCCTTTGATGTCGGTCACTTTCTGTGTCCTCAAACTGAACCTCATTCTGCAGATGGTTGGCCTCATATCATCTGATGAATTGATCAATTGATTGACAGCTAACGTGTTTGAACTCATTTGTTTGAGACAGGATGGAAGGACTTTTAAAAACCCTAATTCAATGAGTTTTCCACAGCTTTTGTTTTAAAACCAAGACATAGCTGCTAAAATTTACCCAGTATGATGCGCGTTTTCACGGCCCTGTTCTGTGATCATGAAAAAAAGGCAAAGAGATCAGGGTTTTGTGTGTCTGCGTTTGGTTTTTCACACACTATCAACTTCGTATTTGTATTTTTTTTTTCTCCACTCCTTTTGTGATCCTCACAGAGTGTGACCCAAATTTACATCAATAAAATCTCAACTTGAGAGGAAAGAGGATGATGCTGAGCTCCTCTTGCTCATAGCAAAGCGCTTCAGTACTGTATGATGCAGGGAGATTAGCTGCCTCTAAAAAAGCAACTGACCTAAGTGGAACCCCCTCCTTGTCCTGTAAACGCACACATATGTACACACACACACACAAAATACCTCTTGTTTCATAAGATGGCACTTACCTGCCAAGCACTGTCTATTATCAAGCTTGTTGCTGGTGTCTTAGGGAGAACCCAAATTGCTGCACCCTTTTTTCCTGCATACTCTAACCTTTTGAACTCAGTATTGAGTAGCGCGTCAGCAAAAATCAGGCACGTTCATTAGCTGATAATGATGCAGAGTGATCAAAACGAGTCATTTTGACCCATTACCTGAGGAAACCCACATCTCTCAACTGTTAAAACGGTGTAAATGGTCCCATGTGTGTCAAGGCAGTGGTTTCATGATGGTTAAGCAGGAGGTGGTGTCTCTAAGGGTCGATGCCTCATTTGATAATGAAAACACTTGATAGAGTCTCAATCGGCCACGAGATGCATTTCCCCTTTTTTTCTGGGACAGGAAAGGACCTTAAGCTGCTGACGCCAATCTCTGTCCGGCGAATCAAGCTGTAGTGTTGGAGGAGCCAGCCCTCCCCCCAGCAGTGTGTATCAGCTCCAGATAAGAAATCAGTACGCCTGCAAGTACCAGATACATTAATTAAAGTGATTTATTATTACATTTCACTTGATGGATGAAGATCATAAAATCTTCTCATGGAAATCTAACTTAATCTAATTTCATAGTTTGTAAAGTCTCATTGTGTTCAACAGCATTAAAACTGTACATCCAGTGTGTTATTGTTTTGCCGCATTTCAAGAAATACACAACAATGCAGTAATTAGAGAAATTGGCTGATCTCTCGGAGCTTCTTGTCAAGCAATCGTAGTTTGACATTGTCATATCTTGAAAAGGCAGATTTCAAACTGCAGTCAAATGATACCTGTTGCGAAGTGAACTCTCATCTCTTTACCATGCCATTGCATCAAGCCTGGCAGGAGGTGAAATTAAATTTGACTTCAGATTAAAACACAGACAGAATTGTGTCCTAGACCTAATTTATTGACCAAGATCTCACAAAACACTCTTGATATCTGGGTCAGGACACAGTGAACTGTTGCAGTGCAGTACTCATGATAAATTGAAATACTGCTTGTGATTTATTTAAAAAGTTCAGATTCTGCGTCTCTTTAAGCTGGTCCCATTTTCCAAAAATATTGAGTGAAATTATGTGGATTGTAAATGTTGTGTCTGCTTTATCTAAACCATTCCTCAATCTCTTTGTTATTACCAATACTTTAAAACTTTGTAATACAAAGGTGCTGCCGAAATGTTTTCTGCCATGTCTGCTCCATGTCTTTTTCTTCTGCAAGAGGACAGCGCAGAGAAACAGGATACAATACCTCACAAGGGAGAATGGAAAATTTACAATATTGTCAAAAAGTACTGCGATATAACGAAGTATCGATGTTATTTGCAGATCTACACAAGTAGTCCCTTTTCACTTGGGATGTGGCTCTGCCAAGAGAAATTACATCCTACAGGAAAATTTTGATTTAATTTCTCATACATATATATATATTTTATTGCACTGCCATCATTGTTCATATTTATGATAATGTTTCCTATTGTTATTTCTTCACAATACACATCCAATGCAAGGTGGACAGCAAAGTAGGAATTTTACTGTACGGGGAAAAACGTTTCTAAACTGTGCATGTGACAATAAACACTTTGAATCTTGAATCTTGTACCTGTCGATAAACTAAAAATCCACTTGTCATGTTTCCATAAAATGCTCCAAAAGTCATGTCTCAGGCAGCTTTCGCTTAGTCAGGAATTGGCAGAAATTGCTGCCTCCTGGATCCAGAACTGTGACGTTGGAATGAGTAGAAATCAAAATATTGCCTTGGCAGTCTAAGAGCAATGTAGGAAGGTATTCTGCCACATTTCAGGCATTGCGTGAGTGCACAGAAGCACTCAGACGAGTCACCCTGTAACATTCATTGGTCACAACCTATTTGCAAAAAACGTAAATCTTGTGCCAATTCTCTTTAAAAAGGCAAGATCCACTGATAGCAAGTTGAGGAAGGCTTGCAAAGAGATGATGTTCCTTTGAACTTTGGTATTTCTGTACATTTTCAAATTCTAAATGTAGTAATGGGCTATGTGGAAATATTACAAATACATACAACGACTAGAGAGACGGAAAAATAGTTACACAGACAAGAAGAAATAATCTTTAAATGAATTTTTGTTTGAACAATTTCTTTTGTCCTTCTATTTTAAGACCCAAAGACATGAGGACTCTGAGGTACATCACAGGAATGAAATTACGCAATAATTCAATGTTTGCAGTCTAAAGTCCAGACTCGTTTTCGCTGGCGATTTATTTTCCTGATCATTATCTAAACCGGCTGTCCCTTTAAGTCCTTCTGCTAGAAAAACAAAACTAAACAAAACAAAACAGAAAACCCCAATAACCCACCAACCTGAAGTTGAGACGTTTGGTGAGTCACTGTGTCCTGCTGTCACAGCTGAAGAATGTATGGTGTTCTGGGGGGAAACAAGGATCCCCAAGGAGAAGCCGGGATGCTTTGACTCCTGCATAGTTTCTCAGTCGTTGTTTGTCTTGGGCTTCTGCGGCTTGATTCCACACATTTCCCACTTGTTAAGAGCAGTGGGATTTCACACAGCATGACGGTCGGAAGACCTATGAGAAGACGTTACTTGACAAGAGACAGTGTTTTGGCATCCCGGGTAATCTAACCCACCTGCCATCGTCCAAGTTGCCGCCTTTCCCTGCAAGTGAACCGTGTCTTTTTCCTGTGCTCCGTACATCATACCTTTCAGAGGCATAGACTTTAATGTACATAATAAGTAACATAAATACATACGACACTCTCAGTAAACCAGAAGATGCATGTAGATGTCTCAATGTAGATACGCTGCTCACAGTGTTAAACATGAAGAACAATCAACATAATGCATTTCAAGACCTCTAATTTGTAAAATAAATACAATCAAAGAAAAGCACATCTTACATATACAGAGAAACAAACTATGGTCAGGTGCTCACATCCATGCTGCACTGGATTGTTGGCTGTCTGCCTGCTGATCTCAAACCCCAAAAAAGATGGCGGCCCGTCTTTAGACATACTCTGATAGGAGTCAGTGAGGATCATGAAATGTATTTGTGACGATGTATTTATTTGCTTGGGATCAGTTGTTTCTGTTTTCATATTTGAGCTTAGCACTTATGTCATACAAAAATTGAGCATTGCCCCCACCATCATTACCCACCTGATGTATTCAGGTGAAAGCTTTGAGCCCAGAGATGTTGGCTTTCATTCATGGCAGTTCTCGAGGGTTAGGTCTGGTCGGTGTGTTTTTGCTACTAGATGAGGAAAGTAGAAGAAACCAGAGGACGTCACCATGAAACTGAAGAACTCCAGACAAACTTTGTCCTTTTAGTTTCTGTTTACTCCCTGAGAACACCATGTGACCAATGGATGTAAGGATGTCACAATATGAGCAGTTTTTGTCAGGCCGCAAACTGCAGTGCTCCGGGCAAAGTCTCTTCTTTAAAGAACAAGGCAAAATAACAGGCCAGTGTTAATTTAAGTGACCTGTCAGCAGGCTGATGTGTCACAGTCAAGGGTCATCAAGGTTCTATCTTTGTCTCATGAATGTGCAGCAGAATATTTAGTACCTGCGTTTTTATTTGGAGGGCCAGGAAGCCTAGGTAAATGAACATGAGTGAGCCAAACAGAGACAAAATTACTTGCTATCCTTGCACCATGGCTCGACTGGTATAGGAGATGACAGTTAAGGTGTAATAACTGTCATCCCTGGGTCTGTGTGTGCCTCTTGCTATCGTCGCCTGTGGCCCCGAGCTCACACACTGCGGTTGAAACTGGAAAAATGAGAAAGGAACACACCGCTGCAAGCTTGTTAACCAACAAAGCCACGTAATGGCTCATTGCCTCCTCGTAGTCGCGGGCCTTTGCCTCACCACAGACTAAATGAGGCATTTGAATATTTCATTTTTTACTGGGAGAAATTGAAATGGTAGCCTTTTAATGTTTGTTCAGTGAGTGGCTGTGTGTGTGTGTGTGTGTGTGTGTGTGTGTGTGTGTGTGCGCGTTGTGCGGGCATATGTGCATGCACGTGTATTGTGAGGAGTGTGTAAAAATGAAAAAAGGAAAGATTGGGTTTATTGCTGTCACAGACACAATTGGGCATTATCTCTTCACTTGTTACCAGGTGAGCAGATAATCATGATGTAATTCGCAGTGGCCTTGGAGGGCTGTGCTGATTAGAACCCGACTGATACAAAAAGGTACATATCGTCTGGACAATCTTTGTCCCCTTCGGTGTGTTGTACACCTGTTTTGACCCATATTGACAAGATTTTTCTTCTTTTCAGCTTTGTCTCTGTTTTGGACTTGTGTTTCAACTTGCATTTTTACTTAAATTGTTATAGCAAAAAATCAGATAATTGGAGATTCTTATCAAATTCCCTGGACTATAAAACAACAAACTACCTGACACTGTCTGTATTTTGCAGCCGAATGGAAGTTGGACTATGTTCGTTTTCTTGATTTTATTTATTTATTTATTTATTTATTTATTTATTTATTTATTTATTTATTTATTTATTTATTTATCCTTTCTTTCTTTCTCACATAACATTCCATCAGCATAAGTTGATGGAATGGAAAGTTGATTTTTGAACATAACGTCTTCGCAGCCTTCAAAATGGAATGGAGAATCATTACTAGATACAAATTGTACTTGTTGCCAACATGATAGTAGTGTGGTTGAAAGTGCAACATTTTGTTTAGTTTGAAGCAAAGTGGGATTTGAAGCAAGTAAAGTCAGTGGAGGATATGGCTAAATTTTCTCCTGGAAGTATCAGCTTGAGTCATCTTGGGGCCACTGGGGCCACTAGAAACTGTACCGGCTGTTTTTTTGCTTTCATCTCACCTGCTTGACCAGTAAATACTGTTCCATGACTCAGACTTGTATTGTACATTTTCACTTTTTCCTCTGTTTTAAACCGTTCATAGACTTTGAAATATATGCCGATTATTATACTCTGATTACTCTGATGAATGTGATTAGTATTGGCTGCCAGCCACAGATTGGTTCTGGCCATCAGTGTTGACTCGTTCCCCTCCCATGAGCAATTTAAGTGTAATGACCCCCAGTGACCCTGTTGGGCTGAGCTGCCTGAACTGTGTGGAGTTGACCTACCCCCTTTCTCATTACCCCCTTTCCCCAAGGGTTTGTGGTATCATTACCCTGGAGGTCAGTAAGCCAAGAGCGTCAGAAGAGGCCCGATCAGTGACAGGTGTAAGAACCAGGTGGTGGGTTCTGCCTCCTGGTTGCCACTAAAAGTTAATCTCTAATTGAACATCAGTCAGTTTCATTGGACCTTTCTCTTTTGAAGTCCAGCTTTCTGATTGATAAGTAATCACAGAAGGAAGCGTTTTTTTTCAATGGCTTGTTACTGAATTTTGATTTCAATTTCCTGCAGTATAGAGGCCACACCTTTGATCTGAGACACACCCCAGTTTCCCCCAGACCAGGGCTGGTGTCAACAATCTGAATCAAACATGCAGTAGGGAAATTTAAATTGAGCAGGCTTGCAGGTGATGCTATAGAACAGCAATAACAAAGAGGTATGAGCCTCACAGCAATGTCACTGATATGATTGTGACTGGGTTCTCTGTGTGTTCTCCCTTTGCCTGTGTGGGAACTCTCTCTTGAGCAGGTGTAGTGGAGTAGAAAATGAATGAATTTGTATTCTATTTTGCAAATTCATTAAGGTGTGTAACTATATAGAGTGATGTCAAACTACCATCAGTGTCGGTCTGACCTGTGCTGCCTGTAACCATTGAGGTCACTGTTTAGTCCCTGTAAAGCTGCTAAATGTAATTTGAAAATCCATTGTTCCCTTATGGGTTGTTTCTCACTCTCAACTGGCAACACAGGTTGATAGGACTCCCTCTGTCAGTAGCCCACATCTTAACGTTTGTCCCAAGCAAGATTCCATGAATAACAACAGTTCAGAGTCATGCAATGACCCCCATCGATGAAGGACAGTTTGATGAAGATTCAGTGTTTCCAGGGAAACTATATTTTCATATTTGTTTATAGTTGAAGACGTGTTTGCTCCTCCAGACAGCGAACTTTACTGGGCTCAACGAGACTCGGTGAGCATCCATTCACAACGCCAGTGTTCGACTTGGGGAAAAAAAGGGGAGGAATTCTGCAGGAATGCAAACCCAAACACAAAAACAAACTGAAAACCAAATAAACCACATTTTCCGCAGATGGACAAATGCAGAGCACCAAAGCCAAACCCTTCAGAGTGGACCCTCCCGCTCTGTTAGTACTGCAGCTCTAACCAATATTCAATATCACTATGAAATTAAGAGGAGAAGTGTTTTGATGTATATGAGGTAGATTATAGTTTTTTTTTCATGCAGGTCACAGTAAATGCACCCTGGTTTTGAAAGTAACAGTAGGATTATGTCTTGAAAAAAAAGCTTGGTTTAATTATCGCCAAGGGATTGAAGAGGTACCTCAAAATGAAAAATCTTTGAATGAGATTATTGTGACTTGGAATAAAACACCTGAAGTTAAAGATTACATGAAGTGTATTAGACTTTAGCATTGTAGCAGGATATGTATTTTAATGTAACACCCACTCATGCTGTGGTGGTAATGCAATACCTAATGAGTAGAAATTCTACCTGTGTAGCGATTCAGTTTTCTGGGAGGTTAAAGTGAAGCCGCCGTAAATCGCCTGTGTTTCCAGCTCCCGTTGGCCGTTAGTTCTGTGTTTCAAAGCCCTTCATGCGCAGATTCTGGAAACCCACCTTAGCCAGACTCCCAGTTCCTCCCACCCTTAGTGTGTATGTCCGTGTCTGCATATGATTTTATTGAGCTAGAGATGTCCCCTCTCTCTGGCACCAAGGGACTCTTCACAACCACAAACAGCGTAGAAATATGGTGGCATGTGCCAGGTGGGGGTGTCCTCCTGGTATCAAAGACACACCAAACACCAGCTGGGAGTTTGGCTTCAAGCACCAGATTAGGGTTTGAGGAAAGACAAGCTGCTGCTGTTGTTCATGACTTAATGATTCTAGAAAGCCTTCAAAAACACACACATAAACGATCTTGTGGGTGTAATTTTCCTGATCTGAACATGAAGCTGCACATTTTGAGAGGCCAATGCAGCTCTCTCCTCCATGTTAAATCCTCAGTGATTTTTTTTTTTTTTTTCTCTCTGCCATCGATTCAGTCATGCTTTACAAGCTACATTACCTGAAACACATAATATCAGCCACTTATAGCAAGTAAATGTCATCGCAGTGGAACTCTGTACCTTGAGCACCAAGCAGTTGCACCCTAGGTTAGCCCTTCCTCAACCCACATCTCAGGTGTTTCATGAAACCAGCTTGATAATAAAATAAAAATAAAACCAGATATCTAAAAGCTTGTAGTCCGAAGGTGTGGGCCTCAGACCTGGACACCCTGTAGATTTGTCTGCTGTAAGTCAGACACAACATCGACGGCATCCGTTTGAAATGGAAAGTTTGGCGCTTGATCATGATGTCAAGTGACATCATAATCTGCTTTCAACAAAGCATGGGTAGCCCCTGAATTCCAATGGAAAGTTTCAGTCTGCTAGTTTCTATGTATTTGCACATGCCTTCTAATCTGTCTGCTATGTTATGTAGGTAGATAGTCCTGGATAAAGGGGAGCAACCATTCCTCAAATTGTCCATTTGGCCCTTACTCACCCCCCACCTTCTTATACAGCCCAGCACCACAGGGCTGAGCCACGTCCAGATGACCTCCCACTGCTGGTCTGAGTGCAACAAGCAACTCAGACTGCACACACACTCCAGACAGATTACCAACTGTCAAGTCTGAGCACTCATGCTCATTTAATAGTTAATTTGTTTACCAAATTCCCTTCTTTATAACAAAAAATGAATATCCAAAACACCGTCAAGAACCACAAGGAAATTACCTTAAAATGAGTATGAAATTATTTTTTAAAAAAGGAATTGAAAAATACCTGGAAATAATCAAGAAATTGCCATAAAATGATACATGTAATTGCTTTAAAAATGTACAAATCAGCAAGAAATAATAAAAAAAAAAAAAAAAATCTGCAAAACTTTCCGTAAAGAAAGGAAACTTAAGTGGCTTTATCCTTGAGCCACAGTCTGTTTGTGCTGTGTGTTTTGGCACATGATTCCAGAGCACACCTTCCTCATCGTCCAGCCCAGAAGTATAAATAACACTTAAAGGTGCTGTTAGCGTCAGATTGTAGATCTTTGTTAGCTTAGTCAGCCTATTCGATGTAGCAGTGCTCCCCTTGGTTCCATGGCTCCTAAAACCCTTTTGGTAATAAAGGTTTAAATTGCTGCTTGTTGGCATGATAAGAGGCATTTAGCTCCTGGATCAGTCAAGATTTGCCCACTTATGCTACCCATACATCAGAAGACTTTGAAAAGATTTCGAAAAGCCATCTGGAGAAATATCATCTCACACCTGCTTACAATACAAGTTCTAAGAGTTTTGAGTCGCAGCCTAGTCCCACACTGGGATTTTACAATGACCGTGAATCTTACAGGGTCACACCACCGTGCAATGTTTTCATCGGGTATTTTCAGAGCCTCTGATATTTAAATCCATTGCTTTTCCTTTTCCGCTCGGTTGTGATATGTTGGGGAGCTGACATCGTACAAGCTGGGCTGTTCTACCCACAGCGCCATCATCCGCTCCTCGTTCTGGGCATTCCATATTGATCGTGACATCCTTCACCATTTACCTTCATCCACACTGCCAACAAATACTTTCTCTGCTGTCAATACTGCTCCGGTGATTGTTTATCTACCATGTTTCCTGTTTTCTGTTTCAACTATTGGTTGTTGATTGTTTTATGTCACCATAAAGACTGAAAGACGTGCAATAGTATCAAACACTTAAAAGTCCTAAAATTTCCTTCTGACTTTCAGTTTTTAGTCCGTGACTGTGAAAATCCTATGGTATAATCTGAGCATTAGTCAGCTAGTCGTGGAAGACTGGACAGTTTAGAAAATACCTTTTAAGTTTTCTAAATTGCAGATAGATACATTCAAAGCAGTTTTGTGATTTCACTCTGTAATCAGAACCTCCAGAACTCTAAAAGCTGGATGTTCTAGTCAGGTTATGAAATCTGGAGCCTTTAGTTCTTTGTCCAGGATCTAGACATGCTTATATTTGATCCAAACTAATCCCGCTTTCTTTCCCCTCCACCATCAAAATGCTCTTTTCAGTTCTAATCATGCTTTTACACAGATTATTTTGAGCACAATGGTGGGGTTGGGTTTGGGTGGGCGGTGGGTCATTGTGCCGTGGGATACTGGCACCGATGGCAGCAAAAGCCATTTTAAAGCATGAAAATGAAGACAAAGATAAACACTGAGGTCTGATCAGCGGTAACTCTGGTGTCCGAGTGGTACCTGAAATCTAGAGTTCAGCCAGATTTCATTATGTGTAACATATGGGTTTGGCGTTTGGGTGCAACTTCCTGTTTGCTCATGCTGTATAGTAGTATTTGGGTTGTCTGACCCTGAACCGGGTGTTATACCTCTGTGTTTGAAGAGGTCCTTGCCATGCCATAGATGACCTGGCTGATGGACCTCTGGGTTTCTATTGTCTGAATGGCCAGTATATACACCTACCGAGCTTTTAAGTGGCTGCTTGAGTTTAACACTGGAGTACCTTCTTTCAAGCATCTCAATTAGAGGGACTTTGGCATGATGTGATAAAACCAAAAACTGCCCTAGGGTGTCCTCCATTGCATCTAACACCAGTTGATATCAAGGTCAACACAGCTTGGTTAATTGGCAGGTTCTTGCCAAAGTCACTGGGGGCAAGGCTGTACATTCTTATTCCTCACCTTCCTAACAATTTGTCGGCTCCTCAGGGTGAAAGCTGGTCACCTTCTGCATTGTTCACAGCTGGAACTGGGCGTCATTTTGTGGTGGGCCACCAGAACAAGTGCTGCAACACATGGTGGCCACCACTGTGTCTGAAAGGGAAGCAGTGTTTAACTTTTTATTTTCTGTCCTGCCTGGCAGAAACCGGCACATTCTGTCTCCCAGTGGGCTTTTATAGCATCTGCTGCCGCCTGATGGTCAACCACGCATTTGACTTCATTGATGTAATCCAGGACTCTTGAACTCTGTTTGAAAATCATTCATCTGGTAGACCTCGTGATCACCAGTGGGAGTGGATGGCTGCTCTACAGGTCCCTCTTTCTAGAGAAAATTTCTCTGCAGGACAGAGAAACCCGCTGTAACATCCTGGAAGATTTTCCTCCAGGGTCAAACCAAGGGGTCCAATTTGTAATGATAAACCAAGGGTGAAGCTCCATCCAACACCAGACTGAAGAGATGCAACATTTAGAGGTGGCATATTTCCCTGAGGAGAGGAGATGGAGAGCAGTGATAAACATAGTCAATAAAGGATAGAAAACATGACTTAAAGCATACGATAATGAGACTCTGGCAGCTGGACCTGTCACCAAGATTTGTGAGGTGACAGCAGCAGCGCCATCTACAGGAGTGCCACGAGCAGCCACTCATTACCTCCGTTTAATGTTATGTTTTACACACTGTTTTTGCCTCCATCCCTTCCCACCTGTGCCCCCCCTCACCTCTCAGACCAGTTAGTAGGTCAATTGTAGACACCGTTATTGTTATCTTATTTATCTTATTAACATCGTCAGTGGTGTGAATGAGCGAATTAATGTATGTCCTTTTATGTGGCCTGATGATTGACCGGTTCAGGTTAAGTCCAGCTATTCACTTTAAGTGTCTGCTGAGATTGGCTCAAGCCCCTCGGAGTTCTTGTGAGTAGGATAAGTTGTATTCAGATTGTCAAGTTGTTCAGTTACAGGTATTGCGACTAAGTAAAATCTACTAAAGTAAGTCTTTTGATTAATGTATTATGCATCATTATGTTTGAGAAAATATACAAAATCACATAGTCCTCTTCTTGTGTTCAAACATTCATCCATCCATTTTCTACCGCTTATCTGGAGTTACGTCGCAGTGGCAACAGTTGAAGCAGAGAGGCTCAGACTTCCCTCTCTCTGGCCACTATGTTCAGCTCTTCTGGGATAATCCCGAGGCCTTCCCTGGCCAGCTGGGAGACATAGTCCCTCCAACAGGCGGTCAGGAGGCATCCTGACCAGATGCCTGAGCCATCTCATCTGGCACCTGTCTTTGCAGAGGAGCAGCAACTATATTCTGGTAATCTGGTTCTTTTGATCACTACCCATAGCTCCTGACTGTAGGGGATGGTAGGAATGTAGATCACTCAGTAAATCCAGAGCTTCGCCTTTTGGCTTAGCTCCTTTTTCACCACGATGGACTGAGATAGAGACTGCATTACTGCTGACACTGCAGCAATCAGCATGTCCATCTCCCACTCCATTCTTCCTTAACTCATGAACAAGACCCTCAAGAGACACTTGAACTCTCCCAATCGGTGTAGGCCCTCATGACCATCCTGGAGGGGGCACCTTTTTCTGGCTTATGACATTGGCCTTAGATTTCGAGGTGCTGATTTTCATCCTAGCTGCTTCACATTCAGTTGCAAACCATTCCAGTAAGAGCTTGAGATCATGGTCTGATGAAGCCTACAGGAGCACATTGTCTACAAATAGCACAGATCCAGTCCTGAGTTCACCAAACAGGATCCCCTCAACACCCTGGATACACCTAGAAATTATGTCCTTAAATTTAATGAGAAGGATCTTGGATAAATGGCAGCTGTTGCGGAGTCCAAGCCTCATCGGAAGAAACTGCAGGTAAAGTGATGTGGGCTCTCGCGCCTGTTTTACAGGGATTGTACTGCCCATATTGCAGGAGTCAGTACCTCACTCAACATCCATCGTCTGCCGCTTATCCTGCAATTGAATTGGATCATTGTGTCAAGGCACCCTGAGTATGCAGACATCACCATCCGGACAACTCAGGGAAGAAAACCCCAAGCAAACAGCCCACCGAAACAATGTGTTGCCATGGTGATGGAATAAGAAGAAGGCTATAGTAGGTTCATCTTATTTTTGTTTTCTTTTTTTTGGGAGTGGTTGTTGTATAAATGCATGATTCTTTATTGCTAGGAAATGCAAAAGGCCACATAAACTAAACAAAGCTCATTTTGCATAGCTTTCCCTCTTGGCTACGTTTCACTTTTCAGCCGGACTTGTAATACCTCTATATATTGACTTGGTTTGTAGTGTCACAGTAGGATTCTCATTATCCTGTTTGTGTATGTTTTATCTCTATTGTCCTCAAAGGCAATTTCGATTATTATTAGTGTATTGACAATATGGGGTGCCATACAGGTCAAGTTGAACTCCCGATAAGTTTGTGTGGCTATATTGTGTGTCAGCTGGACTTGGAAAGGAAGAGCTAATTTATTCTGATTTAAAAGCTTGTCTGTCCTCATTTGAGGCTCATCTCACCAGCATCACTGCTGTTTTGGCTGTGGCCGTGTGTGTGTGTGGGGGGGGCAATAGGACTCCCTGAGCGCGAATGATTTCTTGTAAGTTGTGTCTGTGACACCCTGTGACAGTTGGACCATTGCGCTAATCAGCTGGCAGAGCTGAATAACAAGCCCATTGGGCAGCGCTAGTTTCTCTGGAAACATTTATCCATATGCTCCAATGCCATTGGACTGTGTCTATCCCGAGAGCCTCCTTTGTACATCCCACACGAACTATTACCCACATTTTCGCCTCCAGGATCAGTTGATCTTATCTTGTTGGGGTGAAGACGAATGTAAATGATTTTTCAAATGATTCTTTAGATGAGTTTACATCGGCATAGTCACTCCTTATACACACAACTTAAAACACCTGAGTGGCCCCTGTTTTCTCTCCCCCACTTGAAGTTGTATGAAATGAATTAAATAAACTCAACAGAAATCCCTCTGCTCCGGACAGACAAGGTTTCCTCCTTGGAAAGCTCCTTCAGAGCGCATTATCTAAATGTGATATTTCAAGATAATAAATGACCTCAAACTAGTTTTCCTGAAAAAGAGCAGGAAAACCACTCGACCAAAAAATACTAAATTAGTAAGAAATCGTATTTTTTGCTAGATATCACAAATCTCAGATGATGTGAAAAAGGCCAGTAATTTACCTGACAATAAGCAAGTAATTAACTGAAATTATGTTGGTAAAATGTCCTGAAAAAAACTGAAACAAAAAAGAAAATCAGGAGGACATTACTTTTAAGAGTGAGCAATTAACTAAAACCATACAAAACAATTTAGAAATTCTAAGAGATGAAATGATGATGGTTACAATTATGAAGAAATTGTGCCTTAATTGCTGTAATATATCTTGAAATTTAGGGAAAATGTTTGCCGCACAGGTTGAAAATTAATCCGTTACACAAAAAATCAAGGAAGGGTTTACATTAAATTAAGCCAGGCCTTTCTTTGAATGTAAATAGGGAACAGAACAGGATGAAGAAAAGGCCAAGAAAAGTTTCCGTTGCATTTTTAAATCCAGTCTCAATTTTCCTCCTGTCTGTGGCTGATAGCTCGCACCCAAACCGACCAATACCTCTGAAGCAGTACCTCATCATTGCATGCAGCGATTATGTCCTCATTCAAGGACATCAGGTCTCCAGATCAATAATGGTGGGATGGGTGTTCCCTGTGATGCCTTTGTCGGGCATGAGGCTCAATATCAGGTGAAGCAGGACTCACAGATGTGGAGGTGTGCGATTCAACCTCGGCCATATTTCCACTACCCGCTCAGCCATCCTCGCCCACCATGACCGTCCGGCTACCGAAATTCTGGCAGAGTGACGCGGATGCCTGGTTTCACCATGTGGCAGCGCTTTTCCACCTGCGGGGAATTTTTGCTGATGAAGCCAGGTACGTTTTGGTTGTTGCGGCGCTGGACCAGCGCTCACACGGTGAGCTATGGAGCTGTTGTGCGACCCCCCCCCCCCCACTGCAGACCGGTAGATACACCTCGCTCAAAAGTCTCCTGCTCTGGAGGTACAGCCTGTCTGCCATGGAGCGGGCTGTTTTCCCTGCCCGGTTTGAGCGACGGGTCAGCTGTGGACCTAATGGATCGCATGCTGGTGCTGCTGGGAGCTGACGATGGCAGGTTCCTATTCGTGCATATCTTCCTGTGCCAGTTTCCGCCTGCCGGGTGCATGATCTTGACGAACTCCCACTGTCTGGCCACCGGCGACTGCCAGGGTTTGGTGGTGGAAGCCGACTATGTTCTGCTGGCAACAAAGCAGTTCACCATCCACAGTGTGGCGCCATCCGCGGGGGTCTGGCGCCACACTCTGGGGTTGCGGATTTGGCCAGGTTGGCCAGTGTGGCCGTACCTTGGAGTCGAAGGACTGACCTCTGCTTCCTCGAGAGCAGATTCAGCAGCAAGACACGGTTTTACATTCACCCGTGCTGGTTCGGGGCGTCAGGAAAACGGCGGAGCCAGTGCTCGATAGCAGTGGGCGCCAGCAGACACACGCAGCTGATTTTCTGTGGTCAACTGGACTCCCGAGCGGGTTCAGGCTTTTAATGGGCTAGGTGCGCACTGGCTGACACAGCTCTTCTGGCCCATCCAGCACCCGAGATGACCATTGAGGACCGACACGTCTGATTATGCTGTGGGGGCCGTGGTTGAATAGCGGTTGGCGAACACGTGGCAACTCCTTGGTTCTTTAGCCGCCAACTCCAGGATGAAAACCGAAATTATAGCGTGTTTGACAGGGAGTTGATGGCCCTGTATTTGGTGACATTTCATTTCCGTTTTCTTCTGGAAGGCTGCTTGTTTGTGGCGTATGTGGATAACAAACCATTAACATTTGACATGTCCAAAGTGGCTGAGTCGTGGTCCGCCGCCAGCAACGACACCTTGCGACCATTTCTGAGATTATGACAGACATTTGGCTTATGTCAGGGAAGGGCAACCCCATCGCAGATTGCCTGTTGTGTGCGCCAAATACATATCGGGATGGATTTCTCAGCTATGGCCGCCGACCAGCCCAGCAACCCAGACGTTCTTGCCCTGAAGTCGGTGTACACAGGCTCAAGCTGGAGTAGGTAGTGGTGTAGGAAGGCGGCCCTGCCCTCCTGTGTGACTTCACTACTGGTCGTCTCGACTTAGTGGTTTCGTTGGCCCGGCGTCAGCGTGCTTTTGACTCGAGGCTCTGTCATCGATTATTCCACCTCAATAAGCACCTCAATATTCTTTTTTTTTTCTCCTTTATTTTGTCTGTAATTTCTCACCAATATTTTCAGTTGATTACTAGATCGGAAGAGCACACGTCTGAACT
>CAAKHD010004964.1:5975-19809 GCA_901007705.1 Fistularia tabacaria | reverse complement strand
GGGGGCAGGAGGTCATCTATACCACCCGGAGGGAAGAGATGATCATTAAAATGAAAAAAAAAAAAACACAGGAGAAGAACGTGCTCCAAACAAAGGAGGAGGTAATAAGGGCGTCCGTGCTCCTGCAGAGGTCCAGGTCTGCTCGCTGCGCTTTGATAGGAAACATGATTAAACACTGACGCTCGTGACACACACACACACACACACACACACACACACACACACACACACACACACACACACACACACACACCGTGAGCTGGTCCATTTATCTCTTCAAAGTCCAGGATGGCTGAAATTAGCTGAATGATGAAGGACCACGCAGGACAAACAGAGCTCCTTCCCTCCTCCATCTGGAGCTCTGTCATTGGACGGGTCGGCCGTCAATCACGCAGACGTCCAGCCGCGTCAGCGGTCAGTCACGACCGTGGGGAATCTCGAGTTTCCCGATGAAGAAAAAGTGGCTGAGAGAACATGAGAAGATGTATGGATGGAGTGAAAGAGGACATGAAGTTGGTTGGAGGAGGATCCAGAGAACAGGGTTCGATGGAGGAGGTGGATCAGCTGCGGCCAAAGGCAGGGAGCAGCTGGAGGAGAATGAAGAAGAAGACTTGGAGATTGTGGAGAACACATACACAGAGAACCCAGGCAGGAGAACACGGAGAGAACCGAAGCAGGAGAACATGGAGAGAACTGAAGCAGGAGAACACGGAGAGAACTGAAGCAGGAGAACATGGAGAGAACCGAAGCAGGAGAACACGGAGAGAACTGAAGCAGGAGATTATGGAGAGAACCGAAGCAGGAGAACATGGGGAGAACCGAAGCAGGAGGGAGATTATGGAGAGAACCGAAGCAGGAGAACATGGGGAGAACCGAAGCAGGAGAGCATGGAGAGAACTGAAGCAGTAGAACATGAAGAGAACCCAGACAGGAGAACATGGAGAGAACTGAAGCAGGAGAACATGGAGAGAACCCAGGCAGGAGAACATGGAGAGAACCGAAGCAGGAGAGAATGGAGAGAACCCTGGCAGGAGAATGTGAAGAACCCATGTCGTAGAACATGGTGACAGTACAGACTGGAGAACCTGGAGAGAAAGCAGATGGAGAACATGGAGAGAATCCAGGCTGGAGAACCTGGAGAGAAACCAGATGGAGAACATGGAGAGACCTAGAGCAGGAGAACATGGAGAGAACCCAGGCAGGAGAACATGGGGAGAACCGAAGCAGGAGGGAGAGCATGGAGAGAATCCTGGAAGGAGAACATGGGGAGAACTGAAGCAGGAGAACATGGAGAGAACCGAAGCAGGAGAGCATGAAAAGAACCCAGGCAGGAGAATGTGAAGAACCCATGTTGTAGAACATGTTGACAGTTCAGATTGGAGAACCTGGAGAGAAACCAGATGGAGAACATGGGGAGAACCGAAGCAGGAGAACATGGAGAGAATCCTGGAAGGAGAATGTGAAGAACCCATGTCGTAGAACATGGTGACAGTACAGACAGGAGAACATGAAGAGAAACCAGATGGAGAACATGGAGAGAACCGTAGCAGAAGAACACGGAGAGAACCTTATTAAAAGCATCTCTCTAAACAAACCAACAATTCTGTGGTTTCCATGTCAACTGTCCAGCAGCCAATCATCAGTCAACCATCCATCGAACCTCATTGAGGTCGTCTACAACAGGGGTGTCGAAGTCATCTTCTCCGAGGACCTCATCAGCATCACGGTGGCCCTCAAAGGGCCACATGGAACCAAACAGTATCAATGTAACTAAATGTAACTAAATGCCAGCATTTAGCCTAGCGTTCGATACGCGCGCCGCCTTATTGGTGTCAAACTCTGGCCCGCGGGCCCAATGTGGCCCGCAGCGTATTCATATTTGGCCCGCAAAGCCGTACCAAATGCCGATTAGAGCTGGTAGCCCACAGGCGCACGGACGGCTAATGCTACAAATCCCAGAATGTTCCGCTGGTGTTTTGGCGCGGAAAATCACACCAGGACCCATAAGGGCCCTCTCCTCTGGTGACAGTAGCCATAGCGACCTTATGCTAATACCGGTACTCCTCCGAAAAATAGTGAAAAGACAGGGAGTATATTTTTACATTTATTATTAGCCTGCGGAGAAAAGGTTACTGTTGAAATTGAATTCAGAAGGTTGCAGATAAAAAGAGAATTTATTTCATTTTTATGTAAGAAATGAATGTCATGGACGTGTTATTTAATTTGAATTAGCATTTTGCATGTGTGCAATATGAAGTTCTTTTTTGTCTAGTATGAAGCTTTGCTTGTTCCACATTCAGTTTTGAAGCCAAACTTGCTTGGGTCCAAATCTCCTACGACCCCTTCTGGGGCTGAGGCCGCCGACAAAAGTTCAACAAACATCTCGTTCCTGAGCCGGCATCTCAAGCTGTCCCTCAAGTGTAGCCCATGGTGGTTCCACTTGAGGGCTTCATCTTGATGTGTGGTCTTTCCAGCTTGGAAACATGTTCCTTACCTTCCACGTAGCGATGGTGGTTGTAGCCCCCGGTTGAGAGGATGGCTTTCGGCATAGTGCCTCCGGCTTCCACCAGCCTGCGTCATCAGTCCTTCTGAAGAAGGTCCATCTTCTCCCCCGGGCGGGACATCATGGTTTCCTCTTGTTTGCGTATCTGGAACAGAGGCGGTTTTATGGGGTGAGTTTGAACCCCCAACCTGGAGGACCGGCCTCTACCCGGCCTGGTAAGACCTAGCAGGGGTAGAACCTCCAGGGTCATGGAGGTACACAAGCCTCCCCACCACGGCAAGCTAGCAACACAGGCCACATGAAAAGATGCATTGTTTCATCCGCAGGATTTTTTTTTTTTCAATAAATATCAATGTTTGCCCGCGACTTTTGTCCCAGTTTTGAATTTTTGCTCACCTGTGGATTTGAGCTTGACGGCCCTGAGCTAAAACAACAACAACAACACCAACAACAACAACAACAAAAACAACAACAAACACAGTGAAATAACGATAATAATAAAACCAAATTAATTCTCGTAATAACAAGGAAGCCGGATCCATAAAAGAAGGTAGAAAGCAGATGGAGGAGGAGGAGCAGCAGCAGCCACGTGGCAGCACAACCAAGCAGAGAAGGAATAACGACCTTCTAAACGCATTAAACTCGACGCCGGAGCCGCCGAGTAAATCAATAACAACATCGGGAGTCGATTAGCGAGAATCCGCGCGTCTCACAAAGGAAGCAATGATAATAATAATGATAACACAGGGGAGGTAATGACGGCGTTATTACAGCAGCCCTTTGTACGAGGAGCGCGGCAAAGTGCTCTCCAGCGCTAAAAAGAAGGAAAACAAGTCTTTTTATTTTACATTAAAAAAGGAAAAGAGGCATTTTTAAGCTCTCGAACCTACAAGGTCAAAATACAACTTTATCCTTTTTTTGTAGCTTCAGCTGTGTGGACACATACATTTTTATATGTCACCCATCCTTCACGCATGAAGGACAGGATATCATTCGTTTGCCGAGAAGGTTTTTTTTTTTTTGTTTTCTTGACTGGGAAATTGAAGATACAGTGAAAAAAAAATCCCATCACTGCTCGGATAAAAATTATGGAGGAAAAAAACAGAGATTTTTTTTTTTTCGAAGGCGAAGTTGTGATTGAGTGCGGTTTGGAGAAAAAAAATCTGTGTTGCTCGCTGGAGGGCGAAGCTCTGGAGGATGCGTTGTCAAGAAGCATGGTGACATGATGATGCAGATGTGAGAGTCAGGATTGGCAAGGCCAGAGTAGCACACCTCCAACGAAACAACATCCGGAGCGCAAAAGACCTTTCGCAGCAATGTGAAGTCAGTTCTTCTCTACGGTGCGGAGACATGGAGGACTACGGTACATAGGACAAACAAAATCCGGTATGTCTGCCGAGAATCCTCCAGATCCACCGGCCCAACACCATCAGCAACAAAGAACTGTGGAAACGTCCCAACCGTAAGCCAGCGGGCGAAGAGATCCTCCAATGGGGTTGGAGATGGAGAGGCGGTACTCTCAGCAAACCAGCCACAAACACCTCAGGACAGTCCCTCAAGTGGAACCCCTGAGGGAAAAAAAAAGAGAGGTCCACCACCAAAAAGCCAGCGCAGAGACCGGGTGGCAGATGCCAAGAAAATAGGCTACACTTGGGGACAGCTTGAGATGCTGGCTCAAGACCGAGATGCTTGGAGAACTCTTGCTGGTGGCCTAAGTATCAAATCGAGCACCTCAGCAGCAAAGCTGCAAAGGGTGGAGCCACGTCACATTGAGGCCTATGGATCAGGAATGGATGTCACTGAAGTTCATCTGCCAGTCAAGGCAGGTGAGACAATACTTTTGGTCATACAGTGTAACTCGTGTAGCCACGATAAATTCTACAGCCGAGGAAACAAAACTCGGAATGCGCGGGTCTCCTTCCACTGCAGCAACAACTGCGACACAAGCAACAATCACACCCTCGTAAAATTTCAATATGATTTAGGAAAACTTGAAACTCACCAAACATTCGGATGATTTGAACGCAAAATCCATTCTCCTTTCTTTCCTCAAGAAGAGTTCAACGGCTCTGTCGTGTGGCTTCAGCTCCATCAACAAAGCTAGTGCTAGAAGTCGAGCCTACCGTGTCGTGCATAAGTTTTAATTCGGGCTGAAAATGTTCGCGAGGCAGAAGCATCGGGCGTGCTTGCTTCCAAATCGGGTTGATAAATGAGCTTTTATATCATCAACTATGGCTAGTCCACTCTCTGACTATCTAATCAAACTGACGATACCGTAGCCTTCTAGAAGGCCTTGGTGTCGCAACTCAAAACCTGATTGATTCACTATTTACTTTTTGCTGGAGCGCCTGTGAATGTGATTCTGCAGGCCTCCAGGCAGATTTCTTTGACTTTGACCCTGCCTGGCAACAGAGGATGGCTGAAATGTGATTGGTTAAATCCATGTCAGGGGAAAAGCTAGGAAAGGAGGCGGACGAACCATTTGCAATTATTTCCTTCGTATTCATGGACAAAATATAATTAATTCTGTGATTCTGATATTTTTTAGGCCAGCAGAGAAGGCCTTGCAGGCCCTGACGGCCCACCACTGCGGGAGCCAGTCGCAGCGGTCATGATGAATTCAGGGACTTGACCCAAATGCAAGGACACGTCCAGGAGATAAGGAGTTTAAGGATTCATTGAAAGAAAGTGAGGGCTGTGCTGGGTCCGGATCGTCTCTGGAGCCGAGGGACACTGAGAGGCAAGGTGGGTCCCGGGAGGCCAGGCAGGACGGCACTGGAACTCGAAGGGGACTCGAAGAGGCAAGGGAACTCAAAGAGGGACCTCGAAAGGGGAAACTCAAAGAGGGAACTCGAAGCCGGAACTCAAAGAGGGAGGACTCACGGAGGCAGCCGGCGAGACGCAAACTTCTGGACCCAGGGGTGCTGGCCTTGCGAGGAGGGACGAGACGGAGAACTTGCCCGTCAGGCAGCAGCAGCCGGACCCCAACAGTAGCCTGTCGGTCACGTTTCAGACCAGGCGACTTTTGGCCGTACAGTGGACATAAAACACACTGTACTCACATCCATCCGTGTATCTGCGTGTATTGGAATAGATTCTCGGATGTTAAACGGGTTCCACAGGTGCGCGCAGTCTGCAGGTAAACCAGCCGCTTCTTCCCACTGGACCCGCCAGCCTTCTTACATTTGTCTGGATAGAACATCGTGTTCGATAAGAAGTACAATCAGCTCCTCTGAAGCCGAACAGAACAACCCCCTCGCATCTCAGACGACTCTGTGTTTTATGACCTTCCCCTTCCTCCGGCTCGGGGGGAAAGGGAGCAGATGCCCCTTCTTCCCCCCTGAGGAGACCCGTAATCGGACAGACATCCTGTCTGAAAACAAACGGCATCAGGACTTATCAGACCCGGGTTGTGATTGGCTCCCCTCTGCGGGGACCGTGTGAGCGCAGATACGTTTGATTCGTCCAGGGACCGACTCCCAACCGCAAACCTAAGTATGGGTGTGATGTGAATGAAAGATGCGAGACCGGGAAGCTGAGATGCTGAGATTCACCGCACCGTGTGTCGAGACGAAACCTGTCTTTTCTCTTGTTTTTTTCGGGGCTTATATAAATATCTGAAAAAAAACAAAACAAAACGGTAATAAAGCTGTTCGAAATTGGACTGTGTGACGCCGAAGCTTTGCCGGGTCCAGACCCGTCGCTCCGTATCGTCACGAGAAACATGGAGGCGAGACAAATATGGCCCACGGCCTCCTCTTTACGTCGACTCCCCTCTGTTATATCAGACTGTAATAAAATCCAGTCCCCGCGTCCTGTCCTGGTCCGCCAGACGATATCAAGCCCAAGCCATCAGCGCTGATCCATGGATCTATGGATGCCTGGACATGTGTGTGTGGATAGGAAGGTATGCACTGTGTACATACATATACATATACATATATATATATATAAATATAAAAATATATGTATGTACCATCGTGTCTCTGTGTTAGATGTTGTCGAAAAAAATAGAGAATTATATCAAGAAAAATATCCAGTGAATAATTTTTGCCATTCATTCATTAGTGATGGTCAAAAATTTGTATCTGCATATTCTTTGGTACTTATGGAAGTGAAATGGAATCGTATTGAATTGGGTGGAATAGTTGGAGCTGCTGGGAAAGGCTGCCGACTTCCAGCGCCATCTTGAATAGAAATAACATAAAAAAATATATTAGGTGTTATTGATACAAATCATTGATGTTGATATTTTCCACACACTAATGCTTCACTTGAAAAATATATAATCATGGATGCATAAATTAAATATTTGTATATGTTTGGTTTGCATTTACAACATATTTTACACACTCAATATTAACATATATTTAAAGGAAAATTTGTAGGAAAATATAAAATACAAACTACATTTTTTAACATGTTTTCAAATGCAGTTTTTATATATTTTTGCCGCATGAAAATACATGAATTTACAGAGTCACCCATGTGACCACTAGGAATTCTAGTATCCTCCAAAATTAAGTAGGAATCTCACCGAGCAGGAACGAATGCTATAGCTTAAAAAAAAACACCTACACAATCCATCCAGTCTCCTGTCACAGCGGCCACATGCAGAAGATCAGCAGAATATCAGCATTTCCCCGGAAAATAGCCAAAATAGAGAAAAAGATGGGAATGAAATTCATTTTAATTCAAAAACACATGAGACGAAAATAAAATATAAATTCAAATAAATTCAAAAATGATATTTACAATTTTACAGATGTATGAATAAAAAATGTATTGTATAAAAATATTCGAGCTGAAATAATGTACAATGTGATATAAAATATAAATAAATACATATATATTAAAAACAAATAATTAAATAAATCTAAAAATAAATACAATTATATTTAGGTCTAAAATATCATTCATATATACATGAATACGTACATAAATATGAGTTCAGGTCAAGCATGTCTTTACACGTTGAACGTGAATCTATATAAATATATCCATATATATATAAATAAAAATGTTTGAATAAATGCTTGATAAAAGCATACATTAATATAAGTTCAAGGTAAATGTGGGTTGACATGCAGAAATACGATCATGTACAATTAGAAACTAAATATTTCCTCTATACGGATAGAATATTATTCCTACATCCTGAGATAAATGAGAATATTAAAAGCACAGCGGACAATGACAGAGTGCATTAACTCTGTGGAAAGTCATAGATATACATCTTTTATATTTTTCCGTTTGCTATTTTGAGTTTATATGTATATATCGATAGAAGTGTGTGTGTGTGTGTGTGTGTGCGTGTGTGTGTGTGCGAGCGCACATGTGCAGCCCGCCACGATGGCCATTTAATTTAATATATGAAATGTTTTGCTCGCCGACGACGGAATTTGGAAAAACATCCTGTCAATAAACAAGTCTGGTACAGGAAGTGCCCTTGAGGCGGCGCCGATGAAATGTGGCGTCGCAGAGACGGAGCGTCCGGAGTGCCTCCTTATCGCGGATATTTGTGATTGTCTGCGTCTGACAGCTCGATGCAGAGCTCATAAATCCGTCCCATAAACACCTCGTCTCGCAGGGAACGGATCCAAACGCCCGTAAAAACTCGCAGCGACTTCAGGCAGTCAGTCAGAAGGCGGGGCTGCGGAGGAACCGCCGGAGCGCCGGGCCGAAAGCCTCGCTTCCGATCCCGGGACGCTGGCGTTTGACTCGTGCGGAGGAGGAAATGATGAAGATCGATTCGGCGGAGGGTTTGACGGCACACTCGGCTCCTCGATGGCGGCAGTTCCGCCTGATGGCGCCGTGCTCGCATCACGCCGACCCAGAGAGACGCTCAGCGCGCTGCTCTTCCGCTTGCCATCTTCTCCTCGACACTTACAAGCGGCGGCGGCGGCGGCGGCGGCCTTCTGTCCAGGCGAACGTCTTCAAAACCAGAACCCGTAGGTTGATCTTTGACTCTTCTTCTTTCTCTTCCTTTGGTTCTTCTCCCTTCAGGGTCTCCACAGCCATTTCCACCCTGTTCTCTGGATCCTCCTCTCTTCTTGTCCTCTCTCACTACCTCCATACATCTTCTCTCTGGTCTTCATCTAGACCTCCAATTCCAATATCTTCACTCTCCCTCCTCTGTCCATGACCCAACCATCTCTGACCTTCTCTCCAAAACATCTACCATGTCATTCCTGATCCTCTCCATCCTGGTCACTCCCAAAGAGAACCTCCACATCTTCATCTCTGCCTCCTGTCTTTTCTCCAAACCATCCATCATCTCTGCTCTCACCAATGTCTCCTCCACCTTTCCTTTCCTTCTGGATGATGTTCTTCTATCTCATAGAACCCCTGACACTTTTCTCCACCCATTCCAACCTGCTTGAACCCGTTTCTTCACCTCTTCTCCACACTCTCCACTGCTCTGGTACTTGAACTCTTCCACCTTCTTGATCTCCACTCCCTGGAGCCTCAGTGTTCCACCCGGGTTCCTCTCATTCACACACATACATTCTGTCTTCATTCCTCTCCTTTCCAGAGCAAACCTCCACCTCTCGAGATGTTCCTCCACCTGTTCCCTGCTCTCACTCCACATCACAATGTGATCTGCAAACATCATGGTCCATGGAGGTTCCTGTCTGACCTCATCTGTCAGCCTGTCCATCACCACTGCAAACAACAAGAGTTTCAGTGCTGCTCCCCATTGGAGTCCCACCTCCACCTTGAACTTCTCAGTTACACCTACAGCACACCTCACCCCTGTCTCACAGCGAGCATACATGTCTTGCACCAGTCTAACATCCTTCTCTGCCACTCCAGACTTCCTCTTAGAGTATCATAGTTCCTCTCTCGGCACCCAGTCGTGGGCTTTTTCTCCATCACCTCTGCAAACAGGAAGGGTCTCAGAGCTGTGGTTTGACTGACAGGCGACCAGCCGAGGTGAAACCCCGCCTTCTCCCCGCCGCCCTCCCCCCCGCGCGGTGGTGTATGCAAGATGAGCTGCACAGATAATAAATATGGTAATGGAACCGTGTTACACGGCGATAATGACATGGTAATTACAAGACTAACAGCGCGGCGGCTGATTTCAATCTGCTCTCGTGTCACGTTCGTCCTCATCGGCCGGACACGCAGACGCCTCCCGACACGCCAGGCTCCTCCCTTCGTCCGCAGCCAACCCCGGAGACGTCACCACCAGCGCGATACGACGCGGTAATTAACGCCGGGGGAAACCGGACCCCAGAGCGGGTGCGACCTCTGCGCGCCGATCGGGTCCGGGATAACGGCCCCAGGGTGCAGGTGGTACCGCCGCTGATACGTTGACGAGGGAGCCGAGGTTCGCTAATAGGATAAGGCGAGCTATTTCCGCCCCGGGAGCAAGGCGGTGCTACGACGCGCTCGCGTTTTGGTGTTCGACACACTGGAGCTAACTGGATTTGAGATGTTCCACTGTACGCGGGGGCTATATTTGTCACGTCGGGATAGAACCCCCCCCGCCGCCCCCCGAGACGCCGAGCGGTGCGGAGATTAGATGGTAAACAATGAGAGCGTCAGGAGACGTGACAAATATGTAGGACACAAATTCAACAGAATGATATTATACTGCCCTCCTCCTTTGCCCCCCCCCGCCCGGACCATGAATGGTTTGAGCCGCGCGCGGTGATGTAACAGCCAACCGCGTCCGATTCCGCCTCCTGCGCTAATGACGCGTGCGACACAACAAATTTCACATAATTTTCATCGAGCGCAGCCCGAGCGTTGCTTCTCTGTCGCTCCCTGAACTCCTCACCTCAGGAGGTTGCCTCAGTTGAGACCCCGCTAGCCCGGCTGTGCACTTCCTGGCGAGCGAGCCCTCTCCTGTTCCTTGGCATTTCTGGAGCTCTCGAACGCATCGCCGGCGAGAACCGAGCGACGGGGATGCGTTCAGGTGCCCGAGTGTAGACTGAGGAGGAGCTTCACCTTCAAATAACCGTGGAGTTGCTTTTGGAGATGAACCTCCAGGTGGTTGCACATTGAGCCTTCTCATGTACCTTCAAGAGTCCTTCACCGTTGAGGCTAAAGGGAATGCAGCCCTCAGGTGAAGGTGATCCATCTGCAAAACAGCTACAGCAGCAGAGGTTTGTTTACGTTCAAATTTGTTCACAATCATGCACGTACGAATGCGTGCAAAAGAGTCGGATGCTAATGCTAACGCCCCCCGTGGGGATTTGAAGCACACCTACCTTGGGATGCTAACGACTCCCGATACAGCGAAGGGATGCTGCAGGAGGTGACGGCACCTCCTCTTCATGGGCGCGTTGGACCACGTCGCTGCACAGTCAAGCAGGTCGTTACCTCTGCGGCTCCTTCGGCCTCTCAAACTAATCCACGAGAACTTCTAAGCTACCGTGCTAATGCGCAACGACAGCTGCCATCCCAAAGGGTGATGAGAAGCACCGTAGCTAGCCGCCGGCATTGTAGTTGTCCGGTCGGGACCCTCGACCTCTACCCAAGCTTCTAGCTTCTTTTGCGTGGCGTTCCACAACTTAAGCTTCATCTTGAAATGCCCCGGAGCTGCTTTTGGAGATGAACCTCCAGGTGGTTGCAGCAGCAGAGGTTCGTTTACGGTCAAATTTGTCAACAATCATGGATACACGTTCAAACGAACGAATACAAAGGAGCCAGATGCGAATGCTAACCCCCCCACACCTACCTTGGGATGCTAAAGACTCCCGATACAGCGCAGAGATGCTGCAGGAGGTGCCGGCGCCTCCTTTACATCAGAGCATTCCGAAGGGTGATGCTAGCACCGTAGCTGGCCGCCGGCGCGTGCGAGTTGACCACTCTGGACTTTCCACCTCAAGCCCAAACCCCTGCGCGCTAGCTTCTTTTCGCGCCTGCCGGCGCCATCGCCAACCCCCCTCCCAACTTCAATCCGAGCCCGGGAGAATGCGCGGTCATCCATTTTTGAGTAAAATCTGTGTGTGGAATGGGGTGAGCTGGGGTGGAGGTGCGGCAGGTCAGCGGGTTTGATCGTCGCGTCTGATCTCCTTACATGACGGCCCCATCAAAGATTAACAGTGAGATTAAAAAAACAAGGAAAAACCAGCAGGCACTAATGGAGGCAGGTGGTGTACTTGTGGCGCGGTGGAAGATGCAGCTGTCAGCGCTAATGCTGCTAGTGGGTGTCTGCGCGCTCACGGGGGCGGGGGTGGGGGGCAGGGGGGGTTCTCGTCGTCCGTCCATCAGCAGAGGCAGATGGCGGACCAGAGGAGAGAGCAGAGACGCCTCACACAGTCCAACAGGGTTAATCCGTCCACTCGGCAAAAAAAAGTTCATGCTTCGTGAAGAGAGATCTTTCTGTGCGAGTCTGTTTCATCCGGCTAGCCGGGTTATTTATTCATTTCTCTGTTTCACTTACTGGCACAAAAAAAAAAAAAAGAAAACACCACGGCGGGATTTTAAATATTCATAACAAAAGGCAAAACTGGCCCATTTAGAGGAGGCTGGCGGGGGTAAACACCGAACGGGGCGGGCAGTGAACGCTTCACGGCGCCGGTTTGTGTGTGCGTGTTTTTTCCACCAATGAGACGCAGCAGGAAGTGACTTCGCTCGACCCGTCTGGGTTTCTCCGGGTCGGTTCTTGTATCTTCTGAGGAGGAGAAAACGCAGCATTCTGCCATTCCCGTCGGACACTGAGGACGGTCCTCCGTTCCCGGGGTTTCCAAAGCGAAGGATTTCACCGACGGGCAGGCAGCACGCCCATGGCTAGTTGGCTACGCTGGCCGTGCCTGGCTGGAGACAGTTAGCATAGCTTGCTAGAGGCACTGGGGCTGGGCTAGTTAGGGCAGTGAGCGTGGCTAGTTGGCTACAGTGGGTGTGGCTAGCTGGAGATAGTGAGCGTAGCTTGCTATAGGCACTGGGCTGGGCTATTTGGGGTAGTGAGCGTGGCTAGTTGGGGCAGAGGATGTGGCTTGTAGGAGCAGTCAGCATGGCCAGATGGGGCAGTGGGCGTGGCAAGCTAGAGACAGTGAACGTAGCTTGCTAGAGGCACTGGGCTGGGCTCGTCGGGACAGTTAGTATAACTAGTTGGGGCAGTGGGCCTGACTAGTTAGGGCAGTGGGCATGGCTTGCTGGAGGCACTGGGGTGGGCTAGTCTGGGCAGTGAGCGTGGCTAGTTGGGGCAGTGGTCGTGGATAGCTGGAGAGAGTGAGCGTAGCTTGCTGGAGGCACTGGGCGTGGCTAGTTGGGGTAATGAGCGTGGCTAGTTGGGGCAGTCGGTTCTTGTATCTTCTGGCGAGGAACCCTCTCCACCCTCTAGTTCTGCAGTGGCTGAACCGAGTCACGAGTCACGAGTCACGAGTCAATCGAAGCCTCGCCAGAGGACTCGCTGCACATCTGTTACCGTGGTTACAGATGTAGGACAGGCGTGGCATTGACGCTGACTCATCGGCTCCAGCAGGTTTCCTCATGACGTTCTCAAAGACTGGTCAGATGTTTAACTCCTGATGAGGGACGCCAATTGTCCCCAACTAGCCACGCCCACTGTTCCTCAACTAGCCACGCCCACTGTTCCCAACAAGCTATGGTCACTACCCCCCAGATAGTCACACCCACTGTCCCGATCTAGCAACGCTCACTGTCCCCAACTAGCCATGCGCACTGTCCTCAGCTAGCCATTCGGACTGTCCCTCAACTAGCTACAGTCACTACCCCCAAATAGTCACACCCACTGTCCCCAATTAGCCACGCCATGGCCCCAACTAGCCAGCCCTACTGTCCTTCAACTAGCCAAGGCCACTACCCCCATCCACTGTCCCCGACTAAAAATGCCAACTGTCCCCAGCGAGTGCTAACTGCTGGGAATCTCGGGTGCAAACAATCTTCGAATGTGTCCTCAGTTGGAGTTGAGCTATCGTGGTTGCGGATGGAGAGGATGCGGGAGAAGGTTCACCGTCTGAACAGACAGAGCTGGAACCAGGCTACGGGGGCGTGCACTCATCCCTTAGGTTCTCCTGGTGCCGGAGATGCTCAATAATTCACTTTGCCGCGGTGCTGATGCCACCTCCCCCGGCCAGACGGTTCTGACCCAACCTGGTTGGGCTGGATGGAGGAGGAGGAGGAGGGGCAGGAACAGCCTGCAGGGTGGAGGTCAGGGAACCCTGCTTCACTTGATCAAGTACAACCCTTCCCAGTCCAGAGGAATAGGTGCACTGTGATCCCCCGCCCTGATTCATCTCCAGTGCCATCAGATGGAGGTTCTTGTTCCCTGCGAGTTGGGGGGGGGGGGGGCAGGGGGTTGGCTACCTATCTCCTTGACAGGGCTGGGGGGAAAGCCTTAAAGGCGCAGGGTCC
>CAAKHD010004963.1:0-10597 GCA_901007705.1 Fistularia tabacaria | reverse complement strand
CTTCAATGCCTTCCTCCCGTCACTTTCACTAATCTCTACTAATTTGTGGTCGACAATAGTCAGCTCTTCTACCCTTCCCTCTCTTTCATTTTTCTTATTCATCAGCTCTTCACAGTCCCGAATTTCCCCTATGGGGATCAATAAAGTATTATCTTATCTTACTCTTTCCATCTTCCCATCACTCTTCTAGCATCTGCCAATACATTTCCCTCTCAATGCTAAATCTCATGGACCTCCTGTACATCCTTTCCATCTCTATCTCTCTGTTTTGCCAACCTGTATCCATCATTCACTCCTTCCTTATGGTCCAACAGCACATATAGGTCATCGTACGCCCTTTGTTTTGCCTTTGCTACCTCTATCTGTACGTTACGCTGCCTCCCCCGGTACTCCTTTCTGTTCTCATCAGTCCCTTCAGTGTCCCACTTCTTCTCTACCAGTGCCTCTCCTAGAAACTTCCATACCTCCACAGGTACCACAGGACCAAGTGCCATTCCACTCTTCATCCTCTCCTCCTGCACTTCCTCATTCCACCACCAAGTCTCCTTTTCTCCTTCCAAATGACACACCAATTACTGTAATTTCCGGACTATTGAGCGCACCCGAATATAAGCCATACCGGCTAAAAATAACGGTATCCCTATCTTCGTCTTCCTCCTGCGCACTAAAACCATGAAAGTTGTCTTCTTCAGTGTCCGAATTGAACAGCCACAAAAGCTCGTTAGCCCCCCAAACATCCTTAAATTAGCCCCAGTGTTTATAGCGTGTGAAAAAAAAGTAGTGGCTTTTAGTCTGGAAATTACAGTCCTCTCCTTCCTGTCTCCCTGATCACATAAATACATAATTTATAGTTATATCATGATATAGAATATGGTGTAGGGTAATATTGTCAGCACAAACAGCACGTTAAATGCTATATTAAATATATTTGGGAATTATAACTTATCCTATTCTATTTTTATTCCTTTTTTATTTATTTCCATTTTTTCTGAAAATATTCTCATTCTCATTCTCATAAATTATGAAATTATAAATGTCCGTACCTCCACAGGTATATCATCAGGACCAAGTGCCATTCCACTCTTCATCTTCTCCTCCTGCACTTCCTCATTCCACCACCAAGTCTCCTTTTCTCCTTCCAAATGACACACTAAGTGCTGTAATTTCCGGACTATTGAGCGCACCTGAATATAAGCCACACTGGCTAAAAATAACGGTATCCCTATCTTAGTCTTCCTCCTGCGCACTAAAACCATTAAAGTTGTCAGATTCCTGTCTCACCTCATCTGTCAGCTTGTCCATCACCACTGCAAACAAGTGGGGTTCAGAGCTGATCCCTGATGATGTCCCACCTCCACCTTTAACTTCTCTGTTACATCTACAGCACACCTCACCGCTATCTCAGAGATAGCATGCATGTCCTGCATCAGTCTAACATACTTCTCTGCTACTCCAGGCTTCCTCATACAATACCAGAGTTCCTCTCGCAACCTGTCATATGCTTTTTCTAGGTCAACAAAAAAACAATGCAGCTCCTTCTGACATGAAAAAAACGACTCAACCACAAGGAACAGAATACGCTGCAGCACAGGTAGTGAGAGTAGATTGCATGTCATTAAAAGTAGCTATTAATCTATCATCCGCTTATCCATGGTCGGGTCGCGGGGGCAGCAGCTGGAGCAGGGAGGCTCAGACTTCCCTCTCCCCAGCCACATGATCCAGTCCATCTGGGGGGACCCCAAGGCACTCCCAGGCCAGCCTGGAGACATAGTCTCTCCAGCGTGTCCTGGGTCTTCCTCCGAGATGGACATGCCTGGAATACCTGCCCCGGGAGGGGGTTCGCAGCTGAGTGTGAAGCTGCGAACCGCCCCAGTGAGAACTGGAGACCATGGCCTGTGAAGCCAACAGAACCACATCATCTGCAAAAAGCATAGACTTGATCCTGTGGCCACGAAACCAGATCCCCTCGATGCCTTGGCTGCGCCTAGAAATTCTGTCCATAAAAATTATGAACAGAATCGGTGACAAAGGGCAGCCCTGGCGGAGTCCTACTCTCACCGGAAATGAGTCTGACTTACAAGCGGCAATGTGGACCAAGCTCTGACTCTGGGCATACAGCGTTTAACGGGGGTCGGTACCCCATACTCCCGGAGCACCCCCCACAGGACTGCCCACGGGACACAGAACTTGCGTTCTCCAAGTCCACAAAACACATGTAGACTGGTTGGGCAAACTCCTATGCCCCTTCGAGAACCCCGCTGAGGGTAGAGAGCTGGTCCACTGCTCCAAGACCAGGACGAAAACCACACTGCTCCTCCTGAATCTGAGATTCAATGACCTGGCGGACCCTCCTCTCCAGCACTGCTGAATAGACTTTGCCAGGGTGGCTGAAGAGTGTGGTCCCCCTATAGTCGAAGCACACCCTCCGGTCCCCCTTTTTAAAAAGGGGGATCATCACCCTGGTCTGCCAGTCCAGTGGCACTGTCCCTGACGTCCACGCAATGCTGCAGAGGCGTGTCAGCTAGGACAGCTCGACAGCATCCAGAGCCTTGAGGAAGCCAGGGTGGACCTAATCCACCCCCGGGGCCCCGCTACTGAAGAGCCTTTTGACTACTCCAGCAACTTCAGCCCCAGAGATAGGCAGACCCCCCCCCCAGGGTCTCCCGGCTCTGCTTCGTCATTGGAAGGCGTTTCGATGGGATTGAGGAGGCCTGAGAGGTATTCCTGCCGCCGATCTACGACGTCCCGCGTTGAGGTCTGCAGCACCCCGCTCCCACTGTATACAGTGGTGACGGAGCACCGCTTCCCCCTCTGAGACACCAGATGGTGCTTCTCCTCGAAGCCCACCGGAAGTCATTCTCCATGGCCTCCCCGAACTCCTCCCATGCCCGAGTTTTTGCTTCGGCGACAACCGTAGCCACATCTTGCCTGGCCTGCCAGTACCCGTCAGCTGCCTCCAGAGTCCCGCAGGCCAAAAAGGCCTGATTGGACTCCTTTTTCAATTTGACAGCATCCCTCACCGCTAGTTTGCACCAGCGGGTTCGAGGGTTGCCACCCCGACATGCACCAACCGCCTTACGGCCGCAACTCTGGGCTGCCACCTCGACAATGGAGGCGAGGAACATGGCCCGTTCAGACTCAATGTCCCCTGCCTCTCTCAGGACTTGGTTGTAGTTCTGCCGGAGATGGGTGTTGAAGCTTCTTCTGACAGGGGACTATGCCAGACGTTCCCAGGAGACCCTAACATTATGTTTGGGTCTGCCAAGTCTGACCCCCATCCTCCCCCACCATCGGAGCCAACTCACCACCAGGTGATGATCAGTTGACAGCTCCGCCCCTCTCTTCACCCTAGTGTCTCGGACATGCGGCCGTAAGTCCGACGATACGACCACAAGGTCGATCAAAGAACGGTAGCCTGGGGTGCGTTGTTGCCAAGTGCACATATTGATACCTTTATGCCTGAACATTTGTGATGGACAATCCGTAGCGGGCAAAGAAATCCAGTAGCAAAACACCACTTGGGTTCAGATCAGGGGGGCGTTCCTCCCAATGACGCCCTTCCAAGTCGCACCATCGTTGCCCACGTGAGCGTTGAAGTCTCCCAGTAGAAAGAGGGAGTCCCCAGAAGGAGCGCTCTCTGGCAGTCCCTCTAAGGACCCCAAGAAGGGTGGGTATACTGAGCTGCTGTTGGGTGCATAGCCACAAACAACAGTCAGAATCTGTCCCCCCATCCGAAGGCGGAGGGAGGCTACCCTCTCATCCACTGGGTTGAACCCCAACGTGCAGGCGCCGAGTCGGGGGGCAATTAATATGCCCACTCCTGCTCAACACCTCTCACCTGGGGCAACTCCAGAGTAAAAAAAGAGTCCAGCCCCTCTCAAGAGGCCTGGTTCCAGACCCCACGCTGTGCGTCAAGGTGAGTCCAACTATATCTAGCTGGAATCTCTCAGCCTCGTGCACCAGCTCAGGCTCTTTCCCTGCCAGAGAGGTGACATTCCATGTCCCTAGAGCCAGCTTCTGCAGCCGAGGGTCGGACCGCCAAGGTTCCCCCCTCCGGCCACCGCCCGGCTCACACTTTACCTGACTCCATTGGCCCTTCCTGTGGGTGGTGAGCCCAGGGAGACGGGGTCACATGTTGTCCTTTCGGGCTATGCCTGGCCAAGCCCAATGGGTGCAGACCCGGCCACCAGGCGCTCGAGCCCACCCCCGGGCCTTGCTCCAGGGGGGGGGGCCGGGTGATGCGTCCGGGCAGGGGAAATTTAGGTCCCAAGTTGTCCCTCGTCATTGAAGTCTGTTGAGCCACGCTTTGTCTGGGTCCTTACCTGGGACCTGTTTGGCTTTGGTGACCATTCTGGGGGCATGAAGCCCCCGACATCATCGGGACACGTAAACCCCTCCACCACGATAAAGTGGCAGCTCAAGGACATATATACATATATACATATATATATGAATAATATATACACCCACACACACAATAAAAATATTTTTTATTGCTGGTAGATCATTTTGATTTGGTCATTTTAAGAGTAGCTCGCAAGCCAAAAAAGTGTGGGCACCCCTGAATTAAACCAATAAGGGCCACTGCTATCAAAGGACACCTGAATGATACAAAGTTGACTCATGAAAGACAACTTTCATGGTTTTAGTGCACAGGAGGAAGACGAAGATAGGGATACCGTTATTTTTAGCCGGTGTGGCTTATATTTGGGTGTGCACTATAGTCCGGAAATTACAGTACTTGGTGTGCCATTTGGAAGGAGAAAAGGAGACTTGGTGGTGGAATGAGGAAGTGCAGGAGGAGAGGATGACAAAGTCAACAGTGTATTCAACAGTATGTAGAAGGCTGTAGCCCTTGACTTTATCTCTAACACAAGCCAATGGGGACTTCTGATGACTTAAAACACCTGAGCTCAGATGTGAGGAGATGGAGTGTGAACACATGTCAGTTGGTGTCATGAGAGCAGAGGCTCTGTTTGTTTTAGAAGTTCTTGAGATTTAAAGAAAACACTGACATCGAGGGACTTAGATCAAACTCAGTGCAGCTGTTGGAGAGCAAGGCAGTAGACACCGGAGAACCCATAGTTCCCTGTAAATAGTAAAAGGACCAATTTGATATTGATTTTATTTTTGTGTAATGATCATAAATTAAATACCTAGAGAAACTAGCATATGGAATAGTTCAATCATGCTAAAGTTTTTCTCAGACTTTGGAAACAAAGGAAAAGGCCTCTAGACCAAACCACTAGTCCGTCATTATCAGCTATTTTTTTGGGACGTTTTACATAAAGCAGATCATTGGAAGTTGACGCAGTAAAGACAATATGGAGGAAAATGTGATTCACTCCCATAATTCACACCACCTGTTGACCTACTGCAGAAGTTGGATTGCCCCCTTTGAGAAAAAATACATCTGTCAAGCGCCCATGGAAGTTACATCGTACACAGGAAATGCATATTTGGAACACGATTGCGTGGATTTGGAAGGTTTTATGTGAATTTGCAAACCATGTAATTTGCGCTGGCTGAATTTCAAAGTCGATCATTTTCTCATTGATTCAAAATGGTTTGAAAGAGCTCTAAGACGTTTTCGCGTGGATTTTGTGGTGTCAGCCCAACATTGCCCCGGCAATATGCTTAATCACGTGTACAACCGAGTAGAAAACACATGAAGACTTTTTGTTTTATTTGTTTTTTTAAACAACTTACTCAAGCATGCGACTGAAAACGACTCTTTAATAACTTAGCTGCTGAAGTCTTTGCGGCTCCACCCTTCAGAGCCAAATTTTTACAGTCCGATCGATTTATTGCTGTGGGTCTTGGGTCTGTTTAATGTGTAACACCAGACTGGATCTGAGAGGACTGGGCTGTGATTAGACAGCATGTGTGTGCGTATGTGTGTAATTTGAATACAGGCACGTCTTATCTTTGAAAGAGTCTCCAGAACATTTCTATTCTGCGCGGGCCCCAGTCCTAGTGTTCAACAAATATGTGGTCTAAATTGTGTTGGGGTCCAGCAGGTCTTGGTCCTGGATGTTCCCCAGTGTCCCAGCTTTCAAATCACTGACAGGTACTGTTTGGAAACTGTGCGGCAGCATGATTTGAGGTTTAAAGTTCAAATATTTGGGCCGGTGACTACAACTTTGCTCAACATAACCAATATTGAAAAGAGGTAAATAAGTCTTAATGTATTTTTTTTGACCAGTGTTATTACAACAAGGCAGTTGAGATGAGAGGTCAAAGATTCGAATTTCGAATTTGAGAATACTGGTTTTGAGAATATTAACTATTATTAATATTAATGAAAATGATACTGTTTTTCATCATCTGGTACTTGCCAAACTTCTTCTTCTTCTTCTTTTCCTTTTGGCTTTTCCCTTTCAGGGGTCGCCACAGCGAATCAACCTCCTCCATCTAACCCTATTCTCTGTATCCTCCTCTCTCATACCAACTACCTTCATATCTTCTCTCAATATGTCCATAAACCTTCTCTTCGGTCTTCCTCTAGACCTCCTGCCTGGCATCTCCCATTCCACCATCCGTCTACCAATATAGTCCCTATCCCTCCTCAGTACATGATCGAACATCTCAGTCTGGCTTCTCTGACCTTCTCTCCAAAACATCTAACAGGTGCTGTCCCCCTGATGGACTCATTTCTGATCCTATCCATCCTCGTCACTCCCAAAGAGAACTTCAACATCTCCATCTCTGCTACCTCCAGCTCTGCCTCCTGTCTTTTGTTCAGTGCCACTGTCTCTAAACCATACAGCATTGCTGGTCCCACCACTGTTTTCTAAACCTTTCCTTTCATTCTAGATGAAATTCTTCTGTCAAAAAAAAACCCTTGAAACTTTTTTTCACCCATTCCAACCTGCTTGAACCTGTTTCTTAACCTCTTTTCCACAGTCTGCGTTGCTCTGGACCGTTGGCCCTAAGTACCTGAAATCCTAAGTACCTGAAATCCTCCAATATATATATATATATATATATATACACAAACCATGTATATACACATGTATATATACACCATGTGGTACTTCAATTGAATGTTTGTGGTGAGATATCTTTTAATCATTTTTTTTTTATCCTTTTACTGATGAATTATTTCAATAAATATATCGTTATTCAGCTTCCCACAAGCATTGAGGCAGTCTTTCACCACAGGACTTGCGCGATTTACGCCAACAAAAGTTAAAGAATTATTTTGACATGTTGGGTAAACAATACTCGCTTATTTTTGTTTTGCAATTTTGGCTAAGTCCGAGTAGAGGCTTTCAGCCTGAACGGCCGCAGGAGGAGCATCAACTTTCTTAAAAGTAACATAAATCTCCGGTCCGTGGAGAGCAGCGTTTTAAATTCTCTGAATTCCCCATATTGAGGTATCATGAAAGAAATCCTGTGTGAGAAACAGAATCTAGAAAGTGAAAGGGGAAGCAGTGGAAGCCCTGCAGAGGAGCCTCAGGCCACCAGCTTGATCCAACCCGGTCGGAGCATTTTTGAGCCGCAGCCAGACATCTGTGCTGTGAATCCGAGCATCTCAGCAGCAAGACTTCCCCATCCCTCGTTATTTTTCTCCAAGCGGGAAAATATAACGAAGGATTGGACCTCTGCACACAGATTTACCTCTGGTTCAATCTGGGACCACAGGTAATCCCCCCGCCAGGAAGATGCTGCAAAGTGTTTCCAGAAAGTGTTCAATGACGCTGTTAACCAATCACTGATCGATATTCCACACCTGCTCACACTTACTGATGTTCAGACCCATTTGGTTTCCTCAATGGATCAATATCTAAAGATGTTTCGATGATTGATCAGATGTCCTCCCAGGACAGGAGGGTGGGAGAGTCATCTGCCAGATCTAACATGGTGGCTTGGTTTTTATTTTTTATATTATTTTATTTGTAGTTTTATTTGGCTACTGCCTTCAGAATTCCTTAATTCATTCCTTCATGGTCTGTGCCACCTGCACTGAGGGTCATGCTGGGGCCAGAGCCAATCCTAGCTGTCTCTGGGCAAGAGGCGGAGTTTAATCTTGGGACTCTCATATGTCAATCAGAGCCGCCTGTCAATCACAGGACCAAATACAGAGAAATTCAACCATTCACTCTCTCATTCTCGCATGGATATGAAGGAGATTGCTGGCTTCACCCAGCCTACCTCCTCTTTTTCCCCAGAGCGGATTCAAATTTGTCTATTGGGATTTTCTTTCAAGTTGCTGTTATGTAAAAAAATAACATTTTCAGCAGCAAGAAATTAGAAACAATGGCGTTAAATGTGGGTTACGGTTAAGGTGGAGCAGGATGTCACCGTTTCCAATGACTCAACCTAAGGTTCCACAATATTGTCGTTTGACCCACAGAAAGAGTAAAGTTTCTTTAGCAATATCTCTTTAGTGTGCTCTTTAAAGTTCTTTAAAGTTTATCTTGCTGTGACAGTGCCTATGAGCTCACAGCCCATAAAGGTTTATTATCAGACAAAAAAAGTAAAAGGGGCGAATTAGGAGTCATTATCTGAAAGTTCTAGTTATATAGTGGGCAGAAAACAAACACAAACAGCCAATCCTCGTTGTTCAGTCAAATTTTATTTGAATTTATGGTCAGTTTTTAATGTCCAGTCATTTCAGGAAGTTTGAGACCAAACAAAATCCTATAACTTTTTAAATTCAAATTTCTTTAGCAAACATGTTGTTACATTTTAAACAGATGTCCCAAGTGAGTTTGTTAGCATCTTGAATGGCGGCCCAGTTTTTTTTCCTTTTCTTTCTGATAATCTCACAAACTACCTGGCAGACTTACAGAAGGTAGCCTCGCTGAAATCCATCCCTCAAACTGATGCAAAGCTCCGATAGTGTCGCAGCACTATGTTTGTTATGACAGCTGCCTCGCTTTTCACAGAAATCTGATTTTGAGCTTTGAGTGCTTTTTATTTCTTCCAAGCGTGCTGATCTGCCCGAATCGGCTACCGGCCTTATTATCACCCCCCCAGCTTGCCCCACCACCACCACCCTCCCCCGCACACTGACAGAGCATTACTCATTTTGCTGGACAATTACGGTTACTCCAGTGCTATTATGTTTAGTCTGGTTCAATTCACTCTGTTCAATCATGACGATAGGAATCAAAGCGGTCCTCTATGAGGGGCCCTCGCAGATGTGGTTTTATGGGCCCCCCACCATTAAGGCCGTGGATGAACAGATTTCCACCAAGCCAACAGACAAGGGGGTCAGCAGCCATGGTGTGAAAATAAAAGATTAATATACAAGGTGTGAAGAAGCCATTGACATTAAGTGAAATAAACAAAAATAAAAACAAAACAACAAAATCACCAGGTGACCTTTAAGTTGACCTTCACCTCCTGCAGCAGCTTCTCATGTGGAAATCTAAAAATTATTCACGCCTTTCCAAATGTAATAGTGGTTTGTTTAGGTTGACCGTAACTTTTATTAGACTTGAACGTCCCAAACTGTCATTTGGATTAGATTAGATTAGATGTCGCACAGTGGGAAAACAGTATTAGTGTTGATGTTAAAGCAACAAGAGGCAGGGGGATACATGATAAAAAATAAAACACCGATAATTTTATGAGAATGAGAATGAGAATATTTTCAGAAAAAATGGAAATAAATAAAAAAGGAATAAAAATAGAATAGGATAAGTTATAATTCCCAAATATATTTAATATAGCATTTAACGTGCTGTTTGTGCTAACAATATTACACCACACCATATCCTATGATATGATATAACAATAAATTATGTATTTATGTGATCAGGGAGACAGGAAGGAGAGGACTGTAATTTCCAGACTAAAAGCCACTACTTTTTTTTTCACACGCTATAAACACTAGGGCTAATTTAAGGATGTTTGGGGGGCTAACGAGCTTTTGTGGCTGTTCAATTCGGACACTGAAGAAGACAACTTTCATGGTTTTAGTGCGCAGGAGGAAGACGAAGATAGGAATACCGTTATTTTTAGCCGGTATGGCTCATATTCAGGTGCGCTCAATAGTCCGGAAATTACAGTACTTGGTGTGTCATTTGGAAGGAGAAAAGGAGACTTGGTGGTGGAATGAGGAAGTGCAGGAGGAGAGGATGAAGAGTGGAATGGCACTTGGTCCTGTGGTACCTGTGGAGGTATGGAAGTTTCTAGGAGAGGCACTGGTAGAGAAGAAGTGGGACACTGAAGGGACTGATGAGAACAGAAAGGAGTACCGGGGGATGCAGCGTAACGTACAGATAGAGGTAGCAAAGGCAAAACAAAGGGCGTACGATGACCTATATGTGCTGTTGGACCATAAGGAAGGAGTGAATGATTGATACAGGTTGGCAAAACAGAGAGATAGAGATGGAAAGGATGTACAGGAGATCCATGAGATTTAGCATTGAGAGGGAAATGTATTGGCAGATGCTAGAAGAGTGATGGGAAGATGGAAAGAGTAAGATAAGATAATACTTTATTGATCCCCATAGGGGAAATTCGGGACTGTGAAGAGCTGATGAATAAGAAAAATGAAAGAGAGGGAAGGGTAGAAGAGCTGACTATTGTCGACCACAAATTAGTAGAGATTAGTGAAAGTGACGGGAGGAAGGCATTGAAG
>CAAKHD010004962.1:46371-60832 GCA_901007705.1 Fistularia tabacaria | reverse complement strand
TGGTTTCCACGAACCCCCCTTTTAGGTGGCCTCGGAGGTATTTTCCCCGGGGGGGGGGGGGGGGGTGCTTTGGCGAGGAAGTGGTAGTTATCCGAGAGTTTGATAATATCCCGGCTTTTTGTTTTTTTTTTTAAATAATGGATCTTCCCGTCCAAGCCAATCGGCTTCGAAGAACCCGCGGTTAAAAAAAAAAACATCCTCACCTTCGACGACAACGGGCAATTTGATTGGCTCGAATAGGGGAGCGGCGAGTTTGGTACCCCTCCCCTTCCGGTCCCAAAAATTTGAAACCATCTTTTAACTTCTTTTTTAATAAAATGAGTAGTTGGTTTGATTCTGGTGCTGTTGGTTAATTTCTTCAGGTGAGTATTTTCTAATTTCTCGCACGTTCATGTGCTTTTCAAGATATTTTCTTTGGAAATTATTCGTGACAGCTTCTTCCTGGCTTCAGCGATGGGAGTCAAGGCAATGTTTTTTTTTTTCCATTTATCTTTTCAATTTTTCCATTTATCAAGCGGCCCGGATTCCACCACCCCTGGTGGGCCGATTTCCGGCCCACGAGCCATACATTTGTTTGCACAATATCGATGAATGGATGAATTCCCGTTCCCTTGGCTATCGCCCACTTCTCGTTAAAAAGGAGGCAGAAATGTTCATGTTTTAAAAAAGAAAACAGGGTCCGGAGCTCCCATTTTTCCAAACTTTGTTTACCCAGGATGTAAAGACAAACCCACCCACGCTCGCTGGAAAAACAAAGGCCCGGCTAAATTTAATCAGCAACATCATTAATTACTGTAAACATGAATATATAATGCTCACAGCCCGCTCCGGCTCTACTCAGAAAACCGAAACAGGTTTAATAGATGGACGCCTGGGTGGCACTCATTAGCCTTGACCCCCCCCCTCCTGTAATTGTCAGATCCATTTATGAAATCCATAATGGATTAGCGGCTGAGGCGAATTAGGGGCCTAAACAGAGGCCGTCCAGTTCTTCGCCGGGTTCACGTGACGAGGGGGTGTTTATGTTTATATCCTTTTTTTGCTGTTGTTTTCGTTGGCGATGAGGGGGGATGGAAAAAGAGGGTGGCGGATGAAATAGTATTAAAGTCACCGAGTGTTTCTATTGGCTGGGCTTCTTCTTTTTCTTTTTTCAAATTGTATTACAGTGAATTTAATTTATACCCCCCCACCCCTCCGATCTGGTGACCTCTTTAAAAACGGTGCGTCCATTTCTACGAGACTTCGAATTAAATCTGCTTGTCTGAAGTTGGCCGAGCTGCCAGTGTTTGCTTTTGAAATTTTTTTTATTGATTTTTTTCTTTTTTTTTTTTATTCTCCCGCTGTCACACTGTATGGCTTTATTACGCTAAGTACGTACTACTGGAAAAATGAGCGCTTTGAATTACACCTCAGATTGATCGGCTGTCCGGGGGGTTCTGGTTAGCCACGTTGTGGCTGGAGTTTTTAAGTGTTATAATAAAATGAAAGTCTTAAAAAAAATTTTTTTAAATTACACACATTGTAATTAACAGGCACTTTATTCCATAGTGAGTTTTTTGTACTACTCCCAGCAAAAGTTTATGGTTTTGTGCGAACGTCAAATAAAAACTAAATTTTAATTTATTTATTTATCTATTTCTATCCTTCCTACTCGTCAATGGGAGGTCGCCGCAGCCAATCACAATCTTCCAATCCGTCTGTTTGGGGGTGAAGACGGGGGATGGAGATGCTTCTTCCCACCACTCAATTGATTTTAGCTGATTATCAATGGACATATGTAAATTTTCATATTTAAAAGGGGTCAATTACGATGGCGTTGCCTCGGCACCGACTAAAAAGGTCTTGCATTTTTTCCCGCGTCTCCCGAAGGTTAATTGAGGTACCGATGCCCGCGAGCGTCGCGATATGAGTGGAAAAGTGCATTTCTCATATTTATGGTTTTTTTTTTCACTATTTTATTCAGAGGACGCAGCCGCTAGCGCTTCCGCCTCATGCCTTGAACCCTTTTTTTTCATTTATATCTGAATGTTACACACTTGTTTCTTTTTATTCCACTCGTCTGTGGAGCTCCCCCCTTTTTTTTATTAACTTAATTTTTGCTCGACAATATACAGAGTTGTTTTTGTCGAGCTGTGGCGTTACCGCTTTTCAAAAATTAAAGGTACAAATCCGCCGAAGTGCAGAGGTCATAAAAAAAACTGCAAAGCAACACCGCTGGCGAATCGCAGCTGTGTGTCGGCCAGGGGGACAGAAATAAAATTAAATAAAATTAAATGAATATATAAAACCCCTTGAAAAAGTGTTGGCAGGTCTATAAAAGCCGATATTATATGCGGCCGCACTCTTGAGCGGCCTGTCCTGTAAAGAGTGTAAAAACTGTGTCGTTATTGTGTTATTACAGTGTAATAAAACGATAATGCGCACGCTGTCATTCCCCCGCCGGTAAGCGAAGTGAATATCGCCTCTCTCGCTCGCTCGCTCTCTCTCTCGCCGTTCGTCCGTCGCTTTGAACATTGTTGCTTTCTCCCGTGTCCCCCTTCTCTCACTCGCTCCCCTTCCCGGCCGCTAGCTCAGCGCCGCTTGTTTGGTAATAAGAAACAGGTTGCTCTATTGGTTTGTTTTTGTTTCTGTAAGGCTGTAATTTAGGACTCATGTTCAGTGTCTCTCCACTCCGCCGGCTGCAGAGGCTTAGAGGGTTCAGGCGGAGGGACGCAAGTGAGAAGAAAAGGCTTTCCTTCTGGGGTTGCCGAGGCCGACGCGGCTTAAACAACTCCCGCCGCGTGTCATTCAAGACCGACGTGCAGTCGGACGACTTAAGTCTCAATCAGACTGGAACTGTGTTCTGGATATTGATGTTGACTTTTTTTGTCAGAACCAATAACATTTTTTTTTTCGGCCCCCCCGCCCTCCCCGAAATCAAATAATTACTCGCGTTAACCGCAAAATGGGAAACGTATGCGATTTGTTAAAGCTTGAATTAGGATTTCTATTTTTTTTATATCCAGCGTATTTCGAGTCCTAATTAAAGCAAACTGCAAATAAACGGAATGCGCAGGGAGGGAGTGAAAAAAGAAAGATGACGAGGATTCATTTAACTCCCAACAGCTTAAAAAAGAAAAAAAAATTGCGTCATGTATAAGCATAATTGCAAATGATTTAAATGTGTTTTTCTTTTGCCTCGTTCTGACAATTTCACGCATCGCCGCCGGGAAACCTGATTTTTTTTTTTTTTGGCTGATTTTTTTTTGCCTTTCCTTTCTCGCTGGGGTCTCGAGGGAAAATGCTGCAGTCACCCAATACGGCTATTAGGCCGGCCGATAGAACGGCTTCATCTTTCAGTCGTTTGTTAAGGCGGGGAATTTTAGCACTCTCAATGTTCTCTGGAGATGCGGCGTTCCTACAGGTTCTCCAGGTTCCTCTGGCAGTCCAAAAACATGCACTTGAGACTTTTCTGAATGTGTGAACGAGAGAGTGAATGGTTGTGCGGTAGAACCTCGGCTCACGAATCCCCCCGATCACAAACAAATCGGCCTGTGAACAGGGTTTTCGACAAGTGCGCAAACAAACAAACAAGCTAATGTGCTTTCCGCGTTGTATTGTAGCGGCAGTCGTGAGTGCTAAAACCGCGTTGTTTACATCGTTCAACCTTGCGTTCTCCTGTTATAACGCTTTTTTTCAGTATGCTAGCCCTCAGTATGGCTCCCCAAAAAGGTAATGATAGCGGCGGCACGGATGGCGCAGTGGTTCGTGCTGCAGCCTCACAGCATGAAGTGTGAAGTGCCTGGTTCAATTCCAACAGGGAACCTGTGTGGGGTTTGCATGTTCTCCCCGTGTCTGCGTGGGTTTCCTCCGGGTCCTCTGGTGTCCTCCCACAGTCCAAAAATGATGAAGATGGATGGATGGAAATAATAGCTAAACGTTAGCGTGGTGTTTGGGTTACAGATCTCACCAAGCCTACGACACGGCCAAGTCAACTGTCTGTCCAATCCTGAAGAACAAAGATGCGCTAAAGACTGGCTGATGTGGCCAAAGGGGCGACTACTTTAATTAAGCTAAGGTCTGAGGAGAAATAGAAAAGGGATGTTAGCTTGGATTAATGAAAGACAATAGAGATAGTGTTTGCGACGGTCTCATATGCGAGAAAGCTTCACTTCTAGTGACTAAGCGAAGGTAAGTAAACATAGTAATAATTAACTGTCTTTAATTCCTTTCTGTTTTTTTTTTGCCACAAATAAACCCCTAAAAAAGTTTCAAAAGTGTGCTGTATGTTTTTGGGGGCTCAATGTGGTTTACATTGATTTCCATTAATGAATCAAGGAATCATGAGTGACAGCATGAATGCATGAGGTTATGTATTTTAGCAAAATATTTTCTTTTTTTGCTCATGAACTAATGTTCACCTCGCAGCACTGTGCAAATTCTAAAATATACATTTTTTTCAAGTTTCAACTCCGGCTCTTAATAAATCAAATGAAGTTGATCAGCTTTTAATGCTACATTTAAATGACAAAGGGGAACTTCAAGCTTAATTTCAAGGTTCAATGCGTCATGTCATTTTTGAAATGAATGCGCTGCGCAGGCATGTGGCTCGATGCTTATGAATTGAAAACATTTTTTTTAAACTTCTGTAACAATCCAAGCTGTGTAAATTATTAGCTAAATTGCAGATCATATGCATATATTACAGATGTAGATTATAGATACACAGACCACAAACTTTGATGCTATATGATACTAATAGACCTTCTTATTTCCCCCAAAATATTTTTAACAATGCAATGGTGCTAGCCAAATATTTCTATGGTTGATTTTGACAAATTTATTATTGATTAATCAGGAATTGACAGTAATATTTGACCCTTTAGCTTCAGGTGGGGGAACGCTAGCTGCCGTTAATAGTCGGTTACCGACGTGTATTCTCGTACAGGCATTTCTGTTGTGTGTCAAAAAAAATAAATCTGCAAATAAAATGCATTATTATTATTATCATAATACCAACATAGATAGAGACAGGTATATTCTGGAATATTCCCGGAGCGCTTGCGGCCAGCGAGCCATTTCCAATACGGTGTCTAGACTTAAATCGAGGCTGAGCGGGGAGGCGCGGGAGGGGAGGCTGGCCCGGGCCGTGCCAAGTTTGCATCCACACTCGCCACGTATCTGAATGAGCTTTTTATATTACGCTTAACTTGGACCAGATGGCTCGCGTAGCATTGCGCGGATACTGGGATATTGTTGTACGTGCATGTACTTTATGTTTGAGCGGTCTGCGATGGCGTCTCTGTGTGCCACTTTTGTGGCGGCGATAAAAAGTCACGATTGCTCGTCCGGCGAATTATGAAATGCACATTTCCTGCTCAACCTTGGGATCACCAACGTTCACAACGCTGAATTTGTCAACTAATATATATAAAGAGGGAAAGCAGTAGGTTCACTGGAGACCAGACATGTGAGAGGGTGAATGGTTGCATGTCTATATCATGAATGAATGAGTGAGGGAATGGTTGTATATCTATATTAGGAGTGAATGAGAGCATGAATGGTGATATGTCTTTTTTATGAATGAATGAGTGAGGGAATGGTTTTATGTCTATAGGACGTGTGAATGACAGAGTGAATGTTTTCTGTCTCTTTATTGTGTGTATATAGAGAGGGTGAATGTGTTTATGTCTATATTACGAGTGAATGAGAGGGTGAATGTTTTACATCTGTATGACGTGTGAATGAGAGAGGGAATTGTTTTATATCTGTATTAGGAAATGAATGAGAGGGTGATTGGTTGTGTGTTTATATTATGAATGAATGACAGAGTGAATGTTTTCTGTCTGTTTATGATGTGTGTATAGAGAGATTAAAAGTATGTCTGTCTCCATATGAATGACCGAGTGAATGATCTAGACATGTGTGAATGAAAGGGTGACTGGTTGTATGTCTAGATTATGAATGAATGAATGAGAGGGTGAATGGTTGTGTCTCTACACGGCGTGTGAATGAAAGAGTAATAGAGTTTCTGTCTCTTCATTATGTGAATAAAGAGTGGTTGAACGGTTTTATGCCTATTTAAGACGTGTCAGTGACAGGCTGAATGGTTTTATATCTTCTTTATGAGTGGATGAGAGGATGAATGGTTATATACATATGTAAGAATGAATGAGAGGGTGAATGTTGTATATCTCTACGCCATGTGAATGAGAGAGGGAAATGTGCGTCTATATTAAGAATGAATGACAGGGTGAATGGTTGTACGTCTATATTATGAGTGAATGAGAGGATGAACGGTTGTATGTTGTGTGAATGAAAGGGTGAATGGTTGTGTCTCTAAATGACGTGCGAATGACAGAGTGAATGTTGTCTGTCTCTTTATTATGTGTATACAGAGAGAATGAATGGTTGTATGTTTCTACATGACGTGTGAATGACCAAGTGAACGACTGTTCGTCTCATTCATGTGGGAATGAGAGGGTGAATGGTATATGCTCATATTATGAATGAATGAGAGGGTGAATGGTAGTATGTCTCTAAATGACATGTCAGTGACAGGGTGAATGGTTGTATATCTATATTATGAGTGAATAAGAGAGTGAATGGCTGTATGTCTTTATTATGAATGAATGAGAGGGCGAGTGTTTGTATGTCTCCAAATGATGCGTAAATGAGGGAGCAAAGGTTGTATGTCTCTTAATTATGTGTAAGTGAAAGGAGGGGAAAATTTGTCTGAAGGCTACCCTCATGGTCCACTGAAATGCCGCCATACAGGTCTCTTCTCAACATGTTCGTCGCTGCGGCGGCGACTCGAACCATTTTTTTTTCCCGACGTGCCTCGAAACCCCGGGTGTAATCACCCGCTCAGGGACTGATGACGGGCCAATTAGGCAAAGCACAACAATATATCCCCCACGCCGCATTTGAAGTCGCGACTCATGATTACGCCGCTAACCCGGTGATTCTTTTATTTGCAGGCGATTATTAAATGTCAGACAAAAGTTAAAATAAAATAAACACACACTAAAAGTCACACATCTTATTTTGCAGTATTAGCATCATTGCCAGCAAGTGCCTTTGCATCCGGCCATTGTGAGCGCGTCGCCGCCAAATGGGATTATCGGGGAAAACATTTGCGCCGCATATTTCTCATGCGGGCCCTCTCTAGACAATTACGGCCTCTGATGGAAGCCAGAGATTCTTACCAATTACATGTCTTTATTTTTTTCTTTTTCCTTCCTCACGGCTGGTATCGCGCGTCGTCATCGGCAATGACCCAGCCGGGAAAAAAAATGTTGGAATCACACGGATGTTAAATTCCCATCTAGCGTTCTCGGCTAATGGCGGCGTCGCCTGCAGGGGGCGCCACATAATTTGGAACAAAAGTCATCTTCAATATCCATATATTATGGGGTTAATTTTTTATACAAATATTGCGTCATGCAATTGTAGCTTATGTTTAGATTTTAATTGTTGTGTTTTGGATTTATTATTATCATTTCATCAATTATCTATAGAATTTTTAAATGTTGCTAATAGAATATTTATATTGCATTTTTCATACAAAAAATAAGGAATAGATAAATACAAAATGAATTATTTAAAATATTTTATGTTTGACTATGTCTTTTTTTTGCCACATGTAAATCGGGTGATATCTTATAAATCTTATCTTCTTTAGAATACAATGGAAAAAACAACTATTCGATTTTTTATGGAATGGCCGATGGCGCTTGCCATAAAAAATTCTTCGCACTTCATATTTACAGTATATTTTTATTCTGTTGTTGTGCTTGCTTAACCCCTACCATAACCACGCACACACACACACGCATTCCTTACCTTTTTGGCTCGATCACAACAGATCACGCTGCCTTCCATTTATTCGTGCACTCTCTGGAGCCCCCTGCTGTGCTTATAGGTTTGTATAAATTTGACTCCTTTTGCTGCAGTGTCTCACACGCACACACACACAGACACACAGACACAGACACAGACACACACACACACACACACACAGACACACACACGCACACCACTGCACGCTCTCATGTAAGGTGGCGATAAATTCTCTTTATAACACCAGTGCATATTACAGTAATAAATCTGCAGTAAATCAATCAGTAATAAATCAGGAATATCACGCATTTTCAAGTCGAAAAGCAATTTGTGGCGAAGAATAAATATGTTTTCTGGAGCCAAGAAAAGCTCCTGCCGTTTAATGTTATAATTAGAATTGACTAAAATCATACTTCGCTCTCTCTTTGCGCTCATTAATATCTTAATATAGCGAGCCTTAAATTGACTGTTGAGGCCTTTTTCCGATATTCTATAACCGCCTGTCAGAATCCCGTTGTTCCCATGATTTGCACATTATTACATTTAAAGCAAAGGGCTATTTATGTTTTACATTGTTAAGACATTTGTGGTACAAATAGCAGCTGCTAATATGAAAGGCTAATCCCTAAGGGATTTGTTCTCGCTGTTCTCATCTGTTGTTGTCCCTCTGTACCTATTTCTGTTTGTGTGTGTGCGTGTGTGTGTGTGTGTGTGTGTGTGTGTGTGTGTGTGTGTGTGTGTGTGTGTGTGTGTGTGTGCGTGTGTGTGTGTGTCTGTGTGTGAGTCAGCATGTGAGTGAGAAGAAACCCACAAGTGAGCAGTTCGGTGATTAGCAATCCTACTGGTTTTGTGTGTGCGTGTGTATGTGTCACTGTGTGTGTCAGTGTGTGTGTGTGTCCATGTGTGTTTGCCTGTGCGGTCATGTATTCATACGTGTGTGCGTGTTTGTCTTTGCATCTGTGTGTGTGTCATGCATGCATACAGCACATACATATGTGTGTGCATGTGAGTGTGTGTGTCTTTGTGTGTGTGTGTGTTTGCCTGTGTGGGTCATGTATACATATGTGCACATATACATACATACATACATATGTGTGTGTGTCTGTGTGCGTGTAACTGTGTATGAGCATTATGCATTCACACATTACATACATACATGTGTGTGTGCGTGTGTGTATGTCAGTGTGAGTGTGTGCATGTGTGTGTGCGTGTGTGAGAGAGTCATGCATACATATGTGCTTACATGCATAAATATATACATATGTGTGTGTCTCTGTATCTGTGTGTGCACGTCAAGAGTACATACAGTATGTGTGTGTGAGTGCGTGTGTGTTTTTGCATGCATGTCTGTGTGTGTGTATGCCTGTGTGAGTGATACATAAGTGTTTGTCTCCGTGTCTGTATGCATGTTTGTGTACCTGTGTGATAGCGTTCTGCATACATACATGAGAACATGTATTTGTGTGTGTGTGAGTGTGTGCGTGACATAGAGAGAAACAGCATGTGAATAGTTTCATGATGAGCAATTTCTTCAGGTGTGTGTGTGTCTGTCCATGCCTCATACACATGTCCATACATACATACATACATACATACATACATACATACATACATTGTCAATCCTACTGGTTTCGTGTGTGTGTGTGTGTGTGTGTGTGTGTGTGTGTGTGTATACCTGTGTGAGTCATGTATACATACATACATACATACATTTATGCATACTTGTGTGTCTCTGTGTCTGTATACATGTGTCTGTGTGTGTGCATCATGCATACATACTTGGATAGATGTGTGTTCGCGCGCGCGTGTGTGTGTGTGTGTGTGTGTGTGTGTGTGTGTGTGTGTGTGTGTGTGTGTGTGTGTGTGTATTGAAAAACAAATAAAATGAGATGAAAGAAAACGTTGTGATGCTCTGTATTTAAGTTCAAAAATATAATAAATTAAAAAGAAATTAATGTAAATTTAGATCACTTTAAAAATGTGCACGGCTCTGAAGGTCATAGACTGCTCTTATACAGAAATCTGAAGTTGCCATGTTTCTCTCTTTCTCCGTTTTTTCTCTCTCTTTCGTTCTCTCTCTCTCTCTCTCTCCCTCTCCCCCAACCGCTCATTAATCCCTCTATCTATCCTTCTCCTTTTCTCTCCCTCCTCCTTTACCCTTTTTCCCGTCACCTCTCAGCCTGTCTCCTCGCAACTTACCCCTCGCTCGATTTTCTTTTTCCTCTCGTTTCTCTCCACCGCCCTCCTCCCCCCTTCCCTCCCTCTCTCCATCCCTCCATCCCTCCGTCTCCCCCTCTCTCTCTCAACATGTCATTAAGTCTAACCTCCCTGGCCGTGTCAAAGCCAAGCAGGCCGGGCTGAAAGGGAAGATAGAGACACAGATAGACGTGAGAGTGTGTCTCTTGTTTTTTTTTTAAATCCCATCCATCTATTTCTATTAATCGGTTTTGACATCTGGGGACAAAAAAAAAGAAATCACTGCACACACACACACACACACACACACACACACACACACACACACACACACATATATATATATAACCCTATAAACACTGCAGACGCGTTAAAATAGTATTATTGCAAGGCGCAAACACCACAACCCGACATGATAAACGTCCAACACATTCAATTTCCTCCAAATATAAAGCGTCTCTGTTGGAAACAAGTGACTCCCATCCGAGGCCCCGGCCCTGCCGCTCCTCTGCGCACGTGTCCGTAAAGCAAACAGTGCCATCTAGTGATGGGGAGCTCCACGGTTCCCCTCCTTCCGTGTCCATTCTGGTCCGGATGGTCCGAGATTTGCTTGGAAGGAGGTTGGGAAACTAGTTTTCTTACTTCCCTGTGGCATTTAAACGTCACGATGGATGGGACCCAGCTCGCATATTTCGAAAAACCCGCAATCCACTATGGCCCGGCCTGGAGGAAGCCCGTGCGCGGGGACGGGGACTGCGGAACGAGATAAGGGAATTTGCCGTGGAGGGGAATGCGGTGTCTCCTCCTCGGCCCTGGTGGTTCTGTTGAAATCCTGCTGGAATGCACAATACGGAGAACACAGGAGCACAGTGGAAAACACACAAACACTCAAGAATGCATGTATGTTTGTTTGTGTGTATGGATGCATGTGTGTATTTATGTAGGACACATGCATGCATGTATGTATGGATGTAAATATGCATGTATGTACATATGCATGCATTGCGTATTTATATATGACGCATGCTTGCATGCATAGTGATGTATGTATGTATGTTTTAGATGTATGCATGTATGAGTGTATGTTAGTATATCTGTATATGTAGGTATGTACATATGTATGCATATGAGCATTTATGTAACACGCATGTGTGCATGCATACTAATGCATTTATTTACGTATGTATGCCTGGATGCATTCATGTATGTATGTGTGTATGTATGTGTGTATGTATGTATGTATGTATGTATGTGTGTATGTATGTATGTATGTATGTATGTACATGCTAAACATGTACACATGTATGTATTCATGAATGCATGTGTGTGACACATACATGCGTACATATTTACATATGTACGCATGTATGTATGATGCATTTGCCGATGCATACACATATGTAAGCATGCATGTATATATGTCTGAATATATGCATGTATGTGTGTGCATGTATGTGTATATGTATGTATATATGTATATATATACGTATGCATACTCACATATGCATGTATGCTTGTATGACACATGCTTGCATGCACATACGGGCAGGGGTGGCGTAGCGCAGGAGGCAGTGCGATTGTCTTTGGAACGGAACCTTCCTGATTTGATTCCCCGCACCTCCTAGTGCGGAAGTGTTGTTAAGCAAGACACTGAACCACTGCTCCCCTGATGCTTGAAGACGGCAACTGCTCATGGGTCATCCATGATGGGTTGAATACAGAGAACGAATTTCCCCAGGGGGGATTAATAAAATATACATTATTACTCTATGTATGTATATATGCATGCATGGATGTAGTTATATATGTACCTATGAATGTATGTAAACAAACATGTATGCATATATGTATCAATGTATGGCACATGCATGCATGCATGCATGCATGCGTACTTAGTTATGTATGTTTTTATATGTATGTAAGTTTGCATTTATGTATCTATGCATTGTGCATTGATTTATGACAGATGCATGCATGCATACACACGTATGTATGTGTGTATGTTTGTATGTATGCATGCATGTATGTGTGTATGTATGTATGGATGGATGGATGGATATACATGCATGTATGAATGCATGCATGCATGTTTACATTTATATGTGTATGCATGTATATATGTATTAGGTATGTATGTATATATGAATGTGCGAATGTATTTATTTATGACTGATGCTTGCATACACATGTATGTATGTATGGATGTATATAGTTTTGTATGAATGGTTGTATATATGTATGTATGCATTCATTTAAATAGGACACATGTGTGCATGCATACAAATGTTCACATGTCGTATTTAAGTATATATGTAGGTATGCATTTATTTTGTGTCCATATACATGTATATTGGTTTTTATATGCATGAATGTATATTGTTATATATTGATGCAAACATATGTGTTTGTATGTATGCATGTATATATATGTACGTGTGTATAAATTATGTTTGAATGCATGTATGTAGTGACATGTATATATATGTATGTTTGTATAATGAATGGTTGTGTGCATTCTCAGGTATGCAAGTATGTTTTTTATATATGTGTGTGTGTATGTATGTACACATGTATGTTTTTGTGTATGCAGGACGCGTGTGCACATGCATCAACGAGTATGTATGTATGTATGGATGGATGGATGGATGGATGCATGTATGTATGTATGTATGGATGAATGCATGTATGAATATATGTATGATGCATGCGTACATGCATAAACATGTATGTGTTTATGTATGTGGTTGTATAAGTATGCATGTATGTATTATCACTGAGAAAATGCGTGTATGGATACACGCATTTTCTCAGTGATATGTATGTATGTATGTATGAATATTTTTGTATGATATGCAATATATGTATATATATTGTGTATGAGATGCATTATATATGGTTTTTATACTTTACTTTGTATGTTTGCACAACATGTGCGCACACATGTGAATATATAATCTAAATGATAAGATTTTATCTATAATTTTCTTCACTTATTCACAGATGTTCCGTCTCTATCTTTTTATCTACCTTGCTCCGTCTCCAGTCCGGCAGTCTCTCATTCCATCGGCCTATTTTTCTCTCTGTCCTCATCTGTGTCCATCTACCGTCCCGCACAGGTCATCCCTCAAGAGGCCGGACTAACTTCTCCAAGCACGGCCCGAGGCCGGCAGTCATAGCCTGACGATGCTATCTGCCGGGCTTATCAGGGGTGTGGAACATACTCGACCCAGGCCGGGAAGCTGCTGTGCTCCCCAGGCTGTTCCCACAGCGGGTACAACCAGGCTAGGGTTGGCTTGAACCATAGTGGCCTGCAGCCAGCCAGCCAGCCAGCCAGCCAGCCAGCCAGCCGGCCGGCCAGCCGGCCAGCCGGTCACCACCCTCCCTCCTTTCTCCAAGAGTCATTAAGGTCTCCTCAAAGTGCTGCCATTCGCCCTCGAGCACTCACAGCAAGCCAGTCCGTGCATATTTTCAACACATGTATACGCATGTATGTATGTATTAATTTATTTGTTGTTTTTTTTACAGTGATTTCATTGCGATCAACATCACATTTATATATGTATTTATATATCAAATTGAATAACTATACACACATATTTATTAATTTATTTCTTTTTAGTATTTTTGCACACCCAGTTCCCTGTTTAATTGGTAACTGAAAGAATGTAGAAAGAAAGAAAACCAAAAGAACAATGAAAATAATTAAGTGAAAAAGTGACAAAAAACAAAAACATATATATCACACAATTGCATACATGTCATAAATAACATTTTATACATACACTGATAACTGAGGCTAGCAATGTGTTTTTTTACGACAGTTTTTTGTTGATCTACCAAATCACACACATGTGTATGTATATTTATATATGTAAATATATATTTACATATATATATATGTGTGTGTATGAATTTATCTTTTTTATTTATTGCTTTTTTTTTCAGTGATTTCCTTGTGATCGACTGTCCCTTTCTCTCGCCCAACGATGGCTGGTTTACACACACACACATATTTCCATATCTACAAATATATCCAATAAATAAATATACATACATATTTATTAATTTAGTCACTTTAAATTATACATATATATATGTATATATATATGTGTGTGTGTGTATATATATATATATGTATATATATGTATGTATGTATATATATATGTATATATATATGTGTGTGTGTGTGTGTGTATATATATATATATATATATTCATATATATATATATATATATATATATATGTATATATATATATATTCATTCTTTTTCTTTTTTTTAAATGACAGCGTGAGAGATGTTTTAGTGTCGGTAATGTGCACCAGCACAGGTTTCAGGTATCCAGATTATCAGCTCTTTTTTTTTTTTTTTTTTTTTCCCCCCACCCCCCCAGCCAGACAGACAGGCTTAGGGGGGTTGGTGTACTCTCCAGGGAGGGCGGGGA
>CAAKHD010004962.1:25336-46351 GCA_901007705.1 Fistularia tabacaria | reverse complement strand
GAGCTCATCCCTCCGTCCCGGGGAGGGGGTCCCCACCTTTTCTTTTGTTTTTTTTTTTTTCTGCGTCCGCTTCCTCACGCACGGGAGAAGAGTGTCTTTTAATTATCTTTATTTATTTTTTTCATTTTTTTTTTGTGCACCCCCCCCCCCTCTTTTTTCTTATTGTTTTTAGTTTTTTTTTTTTTTTTTTTTTTTTTTTTTTTTTTTTTCCTCCCCCCACCCCCTCAGACAGACAGACAGGCTTACGAGTGTCAGTCGACTCTCCAGTGAGCGCAGGCATAACCCACATTGCGGCCACGGAAAGGTATGTAACGGGGAGAACGCCAGCATTCCTCAGGGGCAAAGTGGGCAGGTTGAATGGCTCCAGTGTGGGACGACTATGTCAAAAAAGAAAAAAAAAGCCTGTCTGCTCCTCCTGGAATAAAAGCGGGTCAAACAATGCTGACTCCGCCATTGTGAGCCGGACCGATAGTCAACCTGTTCTTTATCCGGTCAACAATAGGTCCTTGCTCTCGAGTTTCAGCACGCAAACGCTGAGCGCTCTTGAAGTTCAAGACTCAACGCCAGCGCATTGTCTGTTATCATATTCTCCGCATGAATTCAAAAAAAACGCCTTGACACTCGTTGCTTCAAATCCTTTTTGCCGTCGATATGACCACACAATACAATAGAACCACAGCTTAGGAACACCTCTAATCACAAACCAATCAGGATTTTCGATCAAAAAGCCTCGGTGCACGAACACACAAACAAGCTAACATGCTTTCCGTGTTGTGACCTTCGCGTAACCTGTAGATAACCTTAAAATCAGCAAGAAATAACTGGAACATCAAGTATTCAATAAAGTACAGTAGAAACTTGGCTTATGAACGGAGTTTTCGATCTAATTTAGCAATCAAGCTAATTGAGCAATGGTGAATCAAACAAATAAACTCACAGGCTTTCCGTGTTGTAGCCTCGCGGCAGTTACGCGTCCTTCTCGACGTCGTCATTCACCCTTTTGTCCTCCCGTGATAATGCTTTTTTTCACTAAGCTCGCCCTAAGTATGGCTCCCAAAAAGGTTGAGTGCTAGTGGTCGTGGTGTCAGTTAAAAATTAGTGGATCTGAAGAGGGAGACAATAGCTAAATGTGAGAGCAGTGTTGGTGTTACTGATCTCGCCGAGCACTGCAACACGGCAAAGTCAACCATCCGTACAATCCTGAAGAACAAGGATGCGCTAAAGACAGCTAATGTGGCTAAAGGGGCGACTACGTTAACGAAGCAAGGGTCTCCAGCCTTGAAAGAAGTAGAAATTGATTGTTGGCTTGGATTGATGGTAGACAGCTAGCTGGGGATAGCATTAGCGAGGGTGTCATTGTTGAGAAGGCTTTACTTTTGCTGATTTAGCAAAGGAAAGCAGGGGACAAGTGTTGGCAAGAAGAGAAAAAAACATCAGAAACAGCAATAATTAAGGTTATCTTTAACTCCTTTCTGTTTTTTGGCCACAAATAAACCCAGAAAAAAAGTTTCAAAAGAGCGCTGCATGTGTTTGGGGGGCTGGAGAACTGATCAATGGGATTTACATTACAAATTGATTCTGTTCCAGTTGAAGGACAAATCAAATTCACAAGGTGAGGTTCTACTGTATATACAGTGATATACTTTTTAAATCTGAAATCAACAATATCCCTTTTTATATCCATTACTGATTTCCGTGAAGGATTTTCGTCTTCTTTCCAGATGCCAATGAAAATAACCGGAATATATTATTGTGGAAATGTACAAATGCCAGACGTTTGACGTTTGACTTGCTGTGTTTCATGTGCCGGCGCGCAAGTCGCGTCGGACGTTCCAATGCAGATATTAGAGAAACGGCCGACGGCCGAGGCCGGGGCGAGCTGTGTCTTTTCTCAGGCTGTTGGGTTGTGGGTTCCGGTGCTTGCAGCGAAGGCCCCGGCCAGGCCGTGCTGCAGCGGTCTGGGGCCAAAGGGGAGAAAGCGAAGGGGCCCGAGATTACACAGACGCCAGTCCCACCACAATGAGCCACTTTAGGTCCTTGTGGTTAGGCCTCGGGGGCCGGCCGCCAGCTCACTGGAGCGCTCTCTTTTCAAATCTGCCTGCTCTGTCTATTTTGTTTTTTTCTCTGCTTTTCTCTCTCCATCTTCTTTCATTTCCGTCCATGTTCAGTCAGTTTGGCTTTTGCTCTTTCCTCTCTCTCTCTCGCTCTCTCCCTCTTGCTGTCTGGTTCACTTTTTCCCAGTGTCTCATTGCAAGGCTCCAAGTATTGTCGAACATCAGGAAGCCTTCGGGGCCGTGGTATTTCAGGGAAGAACAGGCCCCCCGTCACCTCTGCCTCCACAAGGGTGAATAGTTGAAGACTTGGACACAACAAATAGGCACTAAATTATTATTATCATTACTATTATTATTTTTTTTTTGTTGTAGTGTAATTATTATTATTATTAATATTAGTAGTAGTAGTAGTAGTAGTAGTAGTATATATATTAATAATGATAATTGTTATCATTATCACTATTATTGTAACTATAATAATTATCATTCTGATAACAAGAATGACAATTATTATAATATATTGAACCCTTGTATTGATACAATGTTTTCAATATATATAATTATATACACATTATTATCTATAATATATGGAAATAAAAACCTATCTAATGTTTTAAATTTGTATACTATATTTAGAATATCCATCCAGCCATGAATATTTTACATATATCGCATATATTCAAAATATTATATTGTAATTAAATATATATAAATAATTATATGTTTAATTACATATGATAATTTAAATATAATTATATTTAAATATAATTATATTTATTATAAAATTATTTTTGTTGTTGTCATTATTATTGTCATTGTAATAATAATGACAACAACAATATAATAATAATAAATAAATACATTCATTCATCCCCCCCAGTCTTAACATACAAACGTTTGCAAACTTCATCCAGAAGCGATGGAAAACACATTAATTTGTTAATTCATCCATCCATCCATCCATCCATTCAATCATTCGTTATCAAAATTACTTTTCCTGCATTCAGGGTCGCGGGGGCGCCGTAGCCTCGTCCACCTGACATGGCTTACAAATGTTTGCTAACTACGTCCAGAGGTGGGATATATTTTTACATTTCTATATATTCCAGAAATTACTTCCCTGTTTTTGAGTCACGTGCCACAAACCCACCAATCAGAAGCAGAGGAGCTCACACCAAGGGACCTTCGTGTGAAAATCGCAAAGCCAGATTCACAATTATTATTCCAGCTGATTTCTACGTCTGTCGCAAATATAGCAAAAAAATGTACAAATTATAATCAACAATGTCACGAATACTTGAATTACCTTCACTTGTAAATCTTAATTTGTCAAGTGTCTAATATTGACAAATGTGTTAGATTATATCACCTTATATTAATTTTCAGGGATTACAGCAACAAAGGGGGGGAAAAAAAGAAAAAAGGATCAAATGAATATAAATAGAATAGAATAGGATAAGTAACAATATAATGCTTTAAAAAGTATTTGGTATTATTTTTAAAATCATAAACACTGTTGTGATTTGAAATTTTGCATGCATCTTTACATTGCACGCACAAATTAATACTTATTAAATTCAAAAATGACCCCAAACAGGATAATACATACAATTTTGTAATTTAGAAAAAATGCGCTAAAAGATGACTGCGTGATACAGATCATCCGCAATCGGAAATTAGACTGATTCGCAGATGATCTACAGAAGGTTACAGTTCCATTTAAACGCCTTGAAAATTTTTCTGGAAATGATGAATATCCGGGAATCAAAACCCAAAGGAGGACATCTGTGCTTTCATAGGGGGGCGGGGGCGCTGTGGTAACCGTACATTTTCCTCTCAATATAATTTCAGGAAATGATCATGCATCACGTCTTTTATTAAATTTGACCCTGCTGCCAGACGAAAAAAAATATAAATGAATGTAATCTGACGTGACTCTAAAGGTGTATACACCTGACATGTGGATACCTTAGGAATAGCAAATAAAAATAAAAAACGAAAATCCAATATGGACTGAGGACGTGCAAATTGTAGATCGCAGTTATTGCATTTACCGCTATTATGAACATTATATACAGTTATATACCAATATTATAAACATTGCAGTGCATATATAGATATTATATGCATGCATTTTCAGGTGTTATATACAGTGAAGTGCATTCACAGGCGTCATATGCAGTATTTAAAGATAGTGTGTAATTACAGATATTTTACCATATATAGTGCAGGGCATTCATTTCATATTGACATTATATGCAGAAATAATAGACAGTGAATTTTCAGATACTATATACTTGCATTCACAGTTGCATTTTTTCAGAAATTACATATACTCCAGCGCATTTACGATAAATATATATATATATATTATACACGTTGCATACATTTGCACATATTATATACATTGCAATGCATATACAGATATGATACACATGCATTTTCAGGTGTTATACACATTGCAGTGCATTTCAAACTGGAATATGCAGTGCATTTACAGATATTATACACATTGCAGTGCAAATATGGACATTATATGCATGCATTTTCACTTGTTGTTTTCAGGGCAGTGCACTCACAAGTATTATATGCAGTATTTAAAGATATTGTGTGCTGTGTAATAACATATATTTTACCGTACGTAGTGCAGGGCATTCTTTTCATAATGACATTCCCCTTTTTTTAATTTTAATTTGCTTTCACTTTCAGGATCAAATGAGGGGTTTATTGTGCATTATTTATTGTAAGGATTTATTATTTCTTGCACATGTCTGTGAATACGGCCCGGCTTCAAAATGATCATCTTTGATAATTTGGTAGTTTGAAAATATGCAGTCATTAAGCACAATGTTTTTCATGGCATAGTGGTTATTAGTAGGTAGTACCATATGTATAACTCGGAAGTACCGCGGGTATATGTAGGTAGTACCATAGTACGACAGGTATAACTTCATATTACCAGTAGTATTAAGATCCTTCTACTTAGACCGAAAACATGAACGTCAGCCAACATTCTGTAAGCGATGTGAACAGGGCATCCTGGAAGGGGATGCTAACGTTTGCCTATGCTAAGCTAGATAGCAATGACATGCATCTCCTTTACTCGTGGCAGAGGAGAGATAAACACATTTGCAGAGAAGTGTCAGCGAGCTCACCAGTGCAAAAACCAGACAAGAAAATAGTAACAACGTTATAACTATATAATAAGCATCTTTTGTGTTTGTATCCATTTTTTTTGTTTGTTTGTTTTGTTTCAGGTCGAGAAACTCGATGACATTTAACGTAATGCCTCAAATTGACATGAATTGGACCATTGAGCACATTGGCTAAAATTTCCTGGTTGGCATTTCCATAGGTATTACTAGGTAGTACCATAGGTATTGCTAGGTAACACCATCGGTAAAGCTATGTGGTACCTCATCTATAGCTAGGTAGTGGTAGCTAGTCCTTCTACTTTGACCAAAAATATTATGTTGTGCATTTCTTCAGAGATGTGAACATGCTTACCGGTGCAAAAGCAAGTCAATGATAACAACAATCTGACAACAATGAAATAAGCATTTCCAACTTTTTTTTTTGTGTGTTAGCTCAAGAAACTTGATGACATTTTACGTAATGCCTGGAATTGACGTGAATCCCATTATTAATTCATTTCAAAGTGGGTATTACCATAGCTCTAACTAGGTAGTACCCAGCGACGTGCGGTGAGGGGAGGCAAGGGAGGCAGAGCCTCAACTGGCATAATGAAAAAAAATAAAATGATAATGTAAGATAAATATTAAGATTTATCCAGTGATCTTGTTCATAATTGTATTTTCTGTATGATTCCAATATTTTATTAAGCGTTCTCAAGTACCTTCTACAAGCTGTCTTATGTCTTTAGCATGAGTGCGTGATACAATTATTCTCGCTGATCGGAAAATAAACCGTAGAGAGAAGTCATGAGCTGAGGCAGACAATACCGTGCCTCACCTGATGTGAGTTGGCAGGTGCTGGATCCTGCTTCGATAAGCAATGTAGGATAAAATAAATAAGATACATTAAAAAAACAAGAAGGACTTTTAAGACAAAGTAACAGAGCTTTTGGTAGAGATGTACATGAGCGTGGATTTCATACAGAAATAAAGAAAAGACCACAAATTGTTTTCAGTTTGATAAAAAAAACGAGATGAGACTCTCGGGAATAAGAAACTCTTTCGAGTTCTTACAATTGTAAATATTGTTTCAAAGGAAGTCAGTGCCTCACCGGCCATGAACCAAACCCACTGGTAGTACCATAGGCATAACTAGGTAGTACCATAGGCATAACTAGGTAGTACCATAGGCATAACTAGGTAGTACCATAGGCATAACTGGGTAGTACCATAGGTATAACTAGGTAGTACCATAGGCATAACTAGGTAGCACCATAGGTATAACTAGGTAGTACCTTTGCTATAACTAGGCAGTACCATAGGTATAACTATGTAGTGCTATAGGTATAACTACATAGTACCATCAGTATAACAAGGTAGTACCATAGGTATAACTATGTAGTACCATCGGTATAACTAGGTAGTACCAGAGGTACAACTATGTAGTGCTATAGGTATAACTAGGTAGTACCATCGGTATAACAAGGTAGTACCATCAGTATAACAAGGTAGTACCATCAGTATAACTATGTAGTACCATCAGTATAACTATGTAGTACCAAAGCTGTTGTAAGACCCTTCTACTTTGACCAAAAGCGAAAGCATTGTGTGTTGACTTCTGCAGCTTCGTGAAGGCGCTCGCCGCTGCAGAAACAAGATAACGGGAACAACGGTGAAACAAGCATCTTTAGTGTTTATTTCCAATTTGATTTGACTTTCCTAATGTGTGTTGGGTGAAGAACCACCGTGACATTAAACGCGACGCATTTATTTGAATCCTGCTCACGATAAGAGCTGTTTAACGTTTGACAAGCATCATAAACGTGCTATTAGCTAAAAACAAAGAGGGTTTGGAGGGAGACGCCGAAAAAAGAGGGACAAAGAAAGAGGAGGGAAGGAGGAGATGAGAACGGACAGAAAGGCGGCTTGTTCACCTCCATTTCTTTTGAAGCGATTACCTGGACAATGAGCGCCACATGCAAGGCCGCATACCTTTAGGCTTGTGTCACGGAGGTTATGTCGCGCCTCACACACATACACACACACAGACACACAAACACGCACACACACACACACACACACACATGGACTACCTGTGCACACACCTGTGTGTAAAGACTAGGCGTCTTGTCTCCAGACGCTCGGGGGGGCGTCGGGTTTTGTCGTATTTTGTCGTATTTTGTCGTCTTTTGTCGATTTTTGTCATCTTTTGAAGGGAAAAAAAACCCCCGGCGTTACAAAAGGCCTTCCAGACGCGGGTCTGGCCGGTGCCTGAGCGTGCACACACACACACACACACGTGGGCCTACGCGTGCATGTGTCAAACTTGTGTCCACTGTTAAATAGAGATGACGGGTATCGACTATATGATTATGTGTGTAAGCGGCCTTGGTGCTGGAATTCTTCTTTCCGCGTCTCGCCTGCAGGCCAGATAAGGAGCCCAGTTTTATCGCGCTCTGTTGTGATTATTTTGTTTATTTGTATCCGGATCTGGGTTGTAATTGAGGTTTGCGCAAATGTTTGGTTGGTTTGTTTATTCCTTGCCTTTTTTCCCTATTCTGGGACGTCCTGTCTTCTCCCTTCGAGCCTCTCTTTAAACCCCTACACCAGAAATAGAAAGATAAGATAAGATAAGATAATACTTTATTGATCCCCATAGGGGAAATTCGGGTGTTGCAGCAGCAACATTAGAGGAAAAAAACAAAAAAAAAAAAAAATAACAGAAAAGATAAATACACACATATGACGGTGCAAACACATATGCATATGCACATAAGTCAACATACATTCTACACACATGTATACATACATTTTTACACACATACCCATACCTACATAAATATATATATCCACACATATACACAATATACACACACACATATATACATACACATTTACACATAGATAGCACAAAATAACATGAGCAGAAGTAAATAGATTGAAGAACTGAAGTGACCCGTGGTAGTTATGGGAATCAGATGCTCCCCAGGCAGTCAGAGTTGTGTCCCATCCAGACTGCTGTTATACAGAAGAATATGCAGATAAAGGATTAACAAAAAATAGAAAAAAATATATAAAAATCTAAAAAAGAAATGCTACAGAAATAACAGGTATACAGCAGTACAATGCTTAAGGACAATGTATAAATATCATATAAAAAGAAATATTACAAGGATGATGGTGGTAAGTCGAGATGGAGGTTGTGACGTAGTGCAAAAAAATAAATAAATATTGAGGCATGTAGGTTACCTGCTTTCACACTCCTTCCTGGAGCGTGGATAATATCAGTGGTTATAACTGAAATGACACGGTAATAATTGTCCGCTTTATAACTCGTAACCTTATAACTTTATAACTTATGTAGTGCTTTACGGCAGAAGGCTAACACGCTAACATGTGGAGCCGGGAATCAAACCAGCGACCGAAGCGCCCATGTGGCTTGAATTTAATCTCAAAGCCAGGGCCTTCGTACATACATGTTGTTTTTTGTTGTTTTTTTGTCTCAGTAAATACACACACACACTCATCCGAACACACACACACACACACACACACACACACACACACACACACACACACACACACACACACACACAGAGTCAACCGAGGGTGGCTTTAAGCTAGCGAATGAATGAATGCCTTTGAGCGGAGCCTCCCTTTGAAGCCGATCACTAAAGCAATGCATTTCAGGATACGCAAGTAATTACGGCTTTGGAACAGGTTGGGTGCGTTTGGTTGACCTCATGAGATGAGATTGAAAATAAAAAGAAAACAAAAAGGAAGAAAAAAAGGCCTATGCACAAGACCAGAAATTAAAAAAAAAAAACGTTTGAATTAAAAAAAAAGAAAAAAGGAAAAAAAGGCCTTTATAGAAGGCCAAAGCAATTTTTTTCACTAAAATAAAATGAAAAAAAAGGAAAAGAAGGCCTATGGACAAGGCTGAAGCTCAATTATTTTTTCATTAAAATAAAAAGAAAAAAAGCAAATAAAAAGCCTGTGCACAAGGCCGAAAGTAAAAAAGAGATTTTTTTCATTAAAATAAAAAGAAAAAAAGAATTTTTTTCATTACAATAAAAAGGAAAAAAGGTCTGTGAAAAAAGATGATGCCAATTTTTTTTCATTAAAATAAAAAGAAAAAAAGAAAGAAAAGAAAAATAGGCCTATGTACAAGGCCCAAGCCCCCCATTTTTTTTTTCATTAAAAAAAAAAACAAAAAAAAAGAAAAAAGTGCCAATGCACAAAACCAAAAGCTCAAAATAATATTTTTGTTTATACGGTTTAAAAGAAAAAAAGAAGAAAATGCCAATGCACAAGGCCAAAGTAAAAAAATATAAATAAAAGAAAAAGAAAAAAAGGCCCGTGTACAAGGCCGAAGCTAAAATACTTTTTTTCATTAAAATAATTAGAGCAATAGAAAAAAAAAGAAAAAAAAGGCCTATGCACAAGGCTGAAGTGAAAAAAAATCCTTAAAATAAAAATAAAAAATATAAATTAATAAAAAAAGGCATATACACAAGGCCGAATCAAAATAAAAACATTCATTCAAATAAAAATAGAAGAGAACAGAAAGACTTCTGATTTCAATATTATACAATGCAGGTTTCTCTTGATGCGAAAGAAAAAACTTCTCGACAACCTGAATGGATCAGAAGAGAGGGGAGAGGATAAATGCGGAGGAGAAGGGCGTAGATGGATGCGTCCACCATCACCCCCGCCCTCCTCCTGCTCCTCCTCCTCCACCACCTCCACCTCCGCTCTTTCCTCCGTGAGCTGTCGTGACAGCTCCTTTCATCCTGGCTGAGGCCCTGGTGTTAGTGCTGGCACTGCACTCTGCCTGCCACTTTATCTTACACACACACACACACATACACACACACACACACATACACACACACGCACACACACACACACACACACACACACTCACATACAGAACACAGTGTGTGGGGTTTTTTTTTTGTGGACATGAAATCTGTTTATATCATTTGGTAGCTGCGAAAGTGTCGGTTTGAGACAGGAAGGCGAAATAACAAATAAATAAATTGAAAGGTGTTTTTTCTTTTTTAAAAAAAGCCTTGTTGTTGTTTCACGCGGCTTCACCCACTCCTGATGCCTTTTTGTCTTTTTTTTAACCCGTGTATCCTCTTCTCCGCCCTTTTCGGGACCCTTTCTGACTTTTGACCTGAAGCCATGAGTTCATTTAATTTTTTTTGTTTCATTTTGTTATTTCAACTTTTATTTTTTTTACATTAATTCACCATTTTCGCTTTAAAGAACGATAGTTTCGTATTTTACTGAGGTTTGCTTGAATTTGTATGAACAAATGACTGAGCTGGTTGTTTTCAATTTTTTTCCATTAATTTATTCATTGCCTATTCAGGAGGATAGCCGACATAAAGCACCCTCTCCTTTATGTCATTTAAAAACAAGCATCCATTCAACCTTTCATTCACACGTCATACAATAATAAATGATCATGATAAAAATAATTCCTTTTATTTGACGCGCCTTATTAAATGCTAAAGGATGTATGTATCCACACAAAATATAGATAGGAAGAAACAATTGAAAGAAAAAAAAAAGGTGTGAAACTTTGGCTAAAAAACAGAGAGATAAAGAGAAAATGAAGATATAGAGACATCCATCCATTCACCCTCTCATTCATGTCATACAGAGACATGCGACCAATCACTCACTTATTTATGCCCCATTTAGAAACATGTAACCATTCACCCTCTCATTCACTTGCCATATAGACATTCACCCTCTAACTCACATGTCATTTAGAAACACTCTACCATTCACACAATCATTTCATGAAATATGGAGACATACATCTATTCACCCTCTCGTTCATTCGTCGTAGAGAGACATGCAACCATTCACGCGCTCATTCACTCATCATATAGAAGCATTCACCCTCTCACTCACATGTTGCATAGAAACACATAACCATTCACTCACTCATTCACATGACATATAGAGACATACGACTATTCACTCATTCAGTAACCCATAATAATAGCAACATCCATTCACCCATTCATTTATGTATCATTTAGAAACAAGCAACCATTCACATGACACATAGAGACCTTCATCCCTTCACCCTCTCATTCACTTGTCTTACAGAAACATGCGGCCATTCACCCTCTCACTAACATGTGATATTGAGACACGAAACCATTCACTCACTCATTCACATGACATGTAGACCAACATCACTCATAATTTCGGACCAACAAGCATTCACTCTGTCACTCACTCATCATATAGAGACACACAACCATTCACTCAATCATTTTCATGTCATTTAGAGACATACATCCATTCACCCTGTCACTCACTCATCATATAGAAACATACAAATGTTCACCCTCTCATTCATGGGTCATTTTGAAACAAGCAACCATTCACCCTTTCATTCACATGACAGATAGAAACCTGCAATCATTCACACGTGATATAGAAACATGCAACCATTCACCCTGTCACTCACGTGTACTTTAAAAACACACAACCATTGACTTACTCATTCACTAGTCATATGGAAAGGTCCCTCCATTCACCTTCTCATTCACTCGTCGTAAGGAAACATGCAGCCATTCACCCTCTCACTCACATGTGATATTGAGACATGCAACCATTCACTTGCTCATCCACATGTCATATAGACATACATCCATTCACCCTGTCATTCACTCATCATATAGAGCCATAAACCCGTTCGCCAAGGCAGAGATGCTAACCACTGCTTCTCCCCTGCGTCTGGATCGGGGTTTTTTTCGAGTAAGCTTGGTGTGCTGGCGGCGTTGACACATTGCGGAATCTCCATTTCCCCCCTCCCCTTCTCCTCTGGCTCCGTTAGCACGTGGCTAAGCGCCGTCAAGCTCCGTTTCCGGTTGCCATGCTTATCCAGTGGCCCTTTGCTTAATGTTTCTCCTTTTTGAGCGAGGGATGAGCCAAGATCCGGCGACGCCCACATTTATAAACGGTTATTATTCATGCTCCGACGCCAGTCACGATAACATTGTTGCATAAACGTTAGCACAGAGTTATTAAGGGTGAGCGCCTAATGGGTTTAGCAGATGCTAATCTGTAGCATAACTGGTGCGCTCGCCTATTTTTGGGGGTTTGGCGGTTCCACGCGTTTTATTTTTTCTTTCTTTTTCTTTTTTTTTTCAATCAAATCTCCCAAGTTCACGTTTTATCTCTTCTCTCTAGAACGCCACTTCGTTATTTCCCCTCTCCGTCTCGAGGTCCCTTTCCCCCCCCCTTTTTTAGCATCCGGACCTAAGAGCCGGTCGCTTATTAACGCCGGGCGCCAACATGTAATCAGCTACGTTCTTTCCATAAAACAAGTCACAAAGAGTTAGCTGTGAGCAGCGGTAGCATTTGGAGCGGTGGCCCCGCTCCGAGTTAATGGAAAACCAAAGCCCACTGTGCCTCGGTATTAATAAAGAGCAGCCATACGCTCTTTGATTGCCATGACTATGGCCCTTCTCTTCCGGGCGGTATGCGGCGCCACTTACAGTTGAAAAGGCCAGGGACGAAAATAAAATTAAAAAAACAAAACGATTTATAGACAGCGGCTTGATGTCTTCCTGTACCGCGAAGCAACAAGTATAGCCGATTGTTTATGGATGAAAGAGGAGGCTCAAGAGAGAGAAAAAAAAAAGAAGGGAGGGAAACAACGACGGGAAAACAGGCCCGAGACGGAGGCGGCGCCATGGAAACCGAACGCTGTCCAATCGGGGCGACGCGTCGGCTGCGGTTGCCACCGGCGACCGGATTCGGGAGACGCGGGCAGGAAGCTGAAACGCCGGAGGGGGAGGGAAGGAGCAGAGATAAACGATAGAATTATCCATCCCGCAGCAAAAAGGTCCTCGGTTGGATTCCGCCGGGAGGGGGAAAAGAGGGTTCTGTTTTGGGGTCTCCATGTTCTCCCCGTGTCTGCGTGGGGTTCCTCAGGGTTCCCCGGGTTCCTCCCACCATCCAGACACATGCAGGAGGCTCAACGGAGACCCTTCATTGTCCAGAGGTGTGGATGGACGAGTGAACAGTCGGGTGTCTCCATGTGCCGTGTGAATTGGAGGCTGAATGGTTAGATGGGGCTTCATAAGACATTTGAGTGAGAGGGTGAATGGATGTATGTCTCTTTATGACCTGTGAATGAGAGGGTGAATGGTTGGACGGAGATGTACAAGATGTTTGAATGAGAGGGTGAATGGCTGCTTGTTTCTTCAGGATGCATAAATGTTTCTTAAGGATGCATAAATGAAAGGGTGAATGGCTGCATGTCTCTATCATGTGTGAATGAATGAGTGAATGGTTGCGTGTCTCAAGTTCACGTGTGAGTGAGAGGGTGAATGGCCGCATGTTACTTTTTACGGCGAGTGAATCAGAGGGTGAATGGATGTAGGTCTCTATATATCATGTGAATGAGAGAGTGAATGGTTCTATGTCTACATGGTGTGTTATTGAGTGAGCAAATTGTTGGATGTAGCTGTATGTGGTGTGTGATTGAGAGGGTGAACGGTTGCTTGTTTCTGAATGACGCATAAATGAAAGGGTGAACGATGTAGGTCTCTATATGTCATGTAAATGAGAAGGCCAGTGGTTGCTTATTTTCTAAAGGACACATAGATGAAAGGGTGAATGGTTGGATGTCTCAATTGTTATGTCTTAATGAATGACTGAATGATTGTATGTGTCTATAGGACGTGTGAATTAGAGGGTGAATGTATGTATGTCTATATCTTTATGTTACTCTTCATCTCTCTCTATTTTTTGAACCGAATTCTCACACCTATTGTTCTATTTCATCTGTTCCTCCCTATCTATATATTGTGTAAATGTGTACGTCTGTGAACCTTTAATAAGACGCCTGAAATAAAAGCTATTATTATTATTATATGACATGTCAATGGGAGCGTGACAGCTCTCTTTACATGGCCGCTGTGATCAATCCAGGGTGAATCCTGCCTTTCACCCAAAACAAGGATAAGCGGTATGTAAAGTGGTATGTAAGGTGACTGAAAAAATGAACTTATAATTCCGAAAACAGTGATGAAATTCAGTCAACGCCCACATCTTCGCCAGACGTCCGTGGCGTTGTTTTTTTTTTTTTTTTTTTTTTGTCCAAACTCCATCTCAAAGGCGAACAAAGTTGAGTCAAACCTTGAAGGAACTGGGAGGAACAATCGGCATAAATATGCTTCACTGTTTGTCTTTTACTAGAATGTGGAAAAAAGCCCAAAGAATTGTAATTTCTTTAAAAACCACAATTCATGGCACATTTCAAAAACCAAGGGGCGCCGCCATTGTTTTACTAGCACCAAACAAGCTCGGTTGATGACGTATGGAGGTTGCCCGAGTTAGCTTTGACTTTCCTCTAGCGTTTGCTTTGGCTCGGTACGATTTAAACGGTAATAATGCCACGCTGTGCTGCTTTTGGATGCCATTTCCAGTCCAAGGGAACCAAAAGGACTGATCCTAAGTTACACAGCTTTACAAGGGACAAGAAGAGAAGAAAGGAGTGGGAAATTGCTCGTGAATGTTCTTGCCGCTTCTTTCCGGATGCATTTAGCCAAGCAAAGCTAAGAGCTCACAGGTGCTGCTAGTTTTAAACGGACACGAAAGCCAAATGCCAACAGTTTTCACAGTTTTCATTCGCCTGCATACAGAAGGCCCTCGGGAAATGAGTGAAGCCCGCAGGAAGCAACGCCACAGGCAGGAGACGCTGGATATTCTCCTGTGAGGACGTCAATAACCTGCTACTGTAGAAGTAGCATCTGATGACCAAAGACCGGGTACAAGCGCCATCACGGCATCACGGAGGAAGCTGATGGTCAGTCACTGTTAATCTGAACAGCTGAACAAAAAGTGGGGCTCCTAACAACAAATCCTCCCTCTGTTAGCATAGCGACGCAGTTTCCGCACGACTTTTGCAGACTCTTGCCTCTTTGTTCATCTTCGTTTTGAAGCTCATTCGGACTTCTGTCTTCAGCGTTCTCCTGCTCGCCTCCTCGGGTCCAAACGGGAAGGGTCGCACAGATGACATGTTTTTGCACTGTACGGTAAAATGAACGAGACCGAGCCAAAGGCCCACCTTTTGACATCACTACCAAGACAGCGTTGCGACGTAAACTACGATGGCCATTTACGAGTGCAAAGTTTTTTTAAACAATTTGATGCAAACCAAGATATGTTGAGAGGTTTTATTGTCGCTGTAAGTAGCTGCTGCAAATATTGATCAAATCGGACAATAACGTCTTTGTACCCGGGATCCCTTTAATTGCCATAATTGGTATTTTCCATTAGCGCCAAGCTAAAATTACACCTCAATATGTTATGGCTGCGCGATATCATGGGCATCATTGTATGCTACTTTTGTTAGCGCTGAATATTAGTGCTATTTTTTGTGACTCCCACCTCCCCCTGCACCCTTGATTCATAACAAGAGCACAAGAGTGTGTTCCGGATCTTCTGTAAAGCTCTTCTTCTTTCGCCTCCTGTTTTATAAGCAGAGAAGGAGACAAAGTGCATTGAGGGAGCCTTTTTTCGCCGCCGCCGCGGCAGCGGGGAAGGCGGGGAAGAGACGAGCTCCAGCCTGCGAGCCCCAGACGGGCTGGCTCCGGTGGGGCTGCGCCCAGGCACAGAGCCGCCTTTGTCAGGGTAATTATCTCGACTCTCCCCCCTCATCGCCCCTCCTCCCCCCTGCACTGGAAGTGGGGTCGGGAAGCTAACGCTCTAGCGCCGCCGCTCCTCCCGAGGGTGGAATTGTCACCCAACTAACGGGTTAAGTGAAATCATTGGTTTGGGATTAAAAAAAAGGACGGCTGAGGTTGAGGGTTCGAAACCCCTTGGGACGATCTTTGTCCGTCACCCATGTGTGTGTGTGTGTGTGTGTGTGTGTGGATTGTCCCACAGGAAATGAACCGCCCCCTCCCATTGGCTGAAACAAGATGAGCCGTTGTTTACAAGTGACTGAAAACAACATTTTTAACAACATTTTTTTCATTCGTATCAACTTATCTCTGAAAAAATCGGACATTATTTTTTACCGCGGGGGAAGTCCAGGTTTGGCAACATAGGCAAATGCCACAAGGCGCCATGGCCTCCAGGGGGTGACAAAAATTTCACCTTCAATTTTATTATATTAATGCTATTTTTTACTCTCCAATTGGAAAATCTCACATCCTGTCAAATGTAGAGCAAATCCCAATTAAAATTGTATTTCAGATTATATTATGTAGTTCTTTTGTTTATTATTTGGATATAGTAATTGCATCGTGGAAATGTAACATTTAAATGGTTGATATTAAATTATTTTGGTTTTTTTGCGGTATAGATAAACATATTGTATTTCAGATTTCATATATTAGTTGCAATTTGTTGAGCATTTTATCCAAAGGCTGAATAAAAATTTAATAAATATCCAAATCTATATTTAAATGCATAGCTCTATAAATATTAGTATTTATTAGTCATTCATAATATGTTATTATAAATGTGTATATATATATATATTTATAAGCATGTCAATTGGGTGATGTTACACAAATTAAAGACAACAGTAAAAACAATGCTATTACATTTCTTTTGTAAGGACATGTTAATCAGTTTTGTCTGTGTATATATATATACATATATACATATGTATATATATATGTGTGTGTGTGTGTGTGTGTGTGTGTGTGTTATGTGTGTGAGTGTGTGTGTATCAAATGCTGGCTGACTTATCTAATGTTCCATTTGCTCTTGGCTTTCAAGATGCTACTCGGTGAGCCCAAAACATTTTTTGTGTCTCCGAAGGGAGAAAAAAAAAAACGTGGAGCATGCTCTGTGGCGGTGGCGTGCTAATTTGAGCGCCGCTCAGGCAACCCAGGCCGGCGGGGAGGGTTTTCCAATCCTTATGCATTTTACACATGCACATACACACATACCCTTCGCATACTTTACGCATGTTGGACCTGAAAGAATGCGTCCAGCCCCCGTCTGGTGCGCGCTATGGTTAGCCACAGTGGGAGAAAGCAGAACAAAAAAACCCATTGATTGCTGAAAAGAAAAAAAAAAAATCCTTCGCATGGAAAAACGGGACTTGGGCAAAGCGGCGATTTGATATTTGATTTATCCAAGACGTCGTTAATAGCATGCAATTTCATGCCAAACTCACTAATTCATCAGCCGACATCTCCAGTTTGACCCAGAGATACGGAAAAGCAATATTTTGAAATCAGTGTTGTCATTGTTTCGTCTTCGTCTATTCTTTTGTTTGATGCTTGTGTCATTTTTGCTCCTGATATTGGAAATCTCCCAAAGCTAAATTTTCACCCACTTTTTCCATTACATACCATAGACTATACCATAACACATCCTCTAATATTACATTTTTTAATGAATGTCCAAAACTTGCCATGACTCTCCGATATTGGATTGTAACACTCGCCGAGAATGTTGATACTACATCGTAACTAAATGGTAACTGTGTAATAATATCCGTCCAGCTTTAATTTCCAACAAATTCCTTCAGGAGAAAAGGTAAATGAAGACTGACATAAGTAAGATGACAGAATTTGGTAAAAAAGAACGGACCATCCTTACCATAATTTGACATCTTATCTGTCGTAGCGGAGAGGTGTGATGGCTCCTTTAAAGGGTAGAATAGGTGAAAAGAGAATAGAAGGGAAAACTCAGGAGGGGAACAGGAAATGAATATATTAGATGTGTTAAGTTTTTGCAATTTTTTTATTTTTATTTAACGTATTTATCATTTCTATTCTTTTTATTGTAAAATAAGCATTTTCTAGGGTAGCGACCAACCTGAGCACGGTGTTCTGTAACCTTTCGCTGACTGGCTCGGCGATCATAGCATCATTCTCTGCATATCTATTTCACATCGATGCGTGTTTCTCTTACTGTTATAATTAAGAATGATTAAGATTATGATTAAGAATCATTCCAAGAGTATGGGAAAGGTTAGTAAGTGTGGATAGGGTCATAAAGCTTTAAACTATTGAAAATATATTTAGTATTTAAAATGTTTTAGTGAAAAAATATATGACCAATGACATAGAAATATGGTATATTTTCAAATATTTTATTTGAAATATTTAAATTAAATTATTTCGAATTGTATTTATTTTATTATTTTTCTCTATCCGACGTGAGCGAAAGAGTGAACTATGTCTAAATGTTGCCTCGCATTTGATTGGCTACTGGCTCGGAGTTAACCCCGCCCCTCACCCAATGACAGCTGGGATAGTTTCCAGGTTATCCCATAAAACCGCTAATGAATGAATTGCAGCAGTTGAAAATAATTGAGGCCTCCTCTCTTCCACCACTCCGTCGCCACCTGACGCCGAGTCGATCGAGTCTCTCCCGAACAGCTTGTTAGGTCGTCACAAAAAAAAAAAACCAAGGAGTCGAAGTAAATGGCGGAGAGGGCGGTTGATGGTAATAACTGAGACATCGATGATTGAGGCCATTCAGGGTTGAAGTGGATGGAGTGTGTGTGTGGGGGGGGGGCATTGCTCTCATTACCGTCCATTGTGTGGCAGCTTTCAAAACCGCCTAAGAAAAGTAGGAAAGGGAGAGGAAGGATGGAAGGGGGGAAAAAAAGGAGTAGAGATTAAATAATAAGTCAATACTCGAAGGGAGGGCAGAGGGATTGTGGGGGTTGGACGCTGACGTAGTAAGATCTTCGACGCTTTCCGAAAAACACAGCTCCATTCAGAAGAAAAAGTCAAAATCGAATTCAAATCAAATTTTGTCCGAATTATTTTCAGAGTCGGTCATCTCTATGGTAATAGGCGTCAATACTATAAAAGCATTAATATTAATATTACCCCTTGGCTTGGCTGATTATTGCTGTTTCAAGGTGCAATGGCATTTTTTGTTAACGCTTTTAAAAATTCTTTTACATTTTTTTAAATCGTGCTTTGGCTGCCACATGGGATGGGACTAATATGGTATGTCCATGAGGGTTTTTCTGCTGTTTTTTTCTGAAAGAAAAAATCATTTGGTTGGCAGGTCGTCTTCATGTTTCCCCATTTTTTAGTCAGTTTCTATTTTCTATTTTAGTTCTGGATAACTTGCAGGTTATTTGCCATTTGTTGTTGATGCTAACTTAATGTTTTTTTTTTGTCAATTATAATCCTTTTTATGAAAAAAGGGAAACTCCAGAATAATAGCCATGATTCAATGATCCACATGTGACTGAAAATGACAGATAAAAATAGCTATTTCTATTTTAGCTCTGGATAACTTGCACTTTAGTTGCCATTTCTTGTTGATTCTAAGTTTGTTTTTTTTTTCTATTCAAAAATAATCCTTGTTATAAAAAAGGGAAAAAAAAGACAGAATAATAGCCATGTTTTAATATGTGACTGAAAATGACAGATAAAAATAATCATATTATATTCAATATATTTGACACTCCCAAATATTTTTGACATCTGCTGTTTCTGATTCACCTTTCACCGGCTCCCCTCTTCTATCTTTTAACTCCTCTTCTCTTCCCCACTCCTCCCCTCCGTCTCTCAACACCAGAGAACTGGTTTGGCCCCGAGCCCGGGCCCTCCGGTCTTGGTTCAGCCCTCCAGGCGCCCGACCCCAACCACACTGGAGGCTTCAGGTTGGCCGCATTTTTTGGCAAGGCGACCATAAGTTTGGACTCCCGTCTCCCGCCCCGGGCTGAGCGGTGACGGCGGCCTCCTTTAACGTCTGCGAGAAAGAAAGGCGAGGAGATCCCGGCCCTGCCGCTGTTCCCGTATCCCGTAAGGACGCTTTTCCAGATCGTATTTGTTCGAATTTCAGTGTACAAAACCGCATTTTGTTTTTTTTTCCCCCCTCATAGTTCTGGCCCCAGTTCAACCGCTCTCTGGCTGCTTGTTTTCCAGGTCTAAAAAAAAACAAACAAAACTTTTAACAGGCCTTCGGAAAAAGTTTTCCATCTGCAGAGATCAGCATTTTTCACAACTCTTTTGAATCAAATATGTGACATTTTGGGGGGCTCCGACCTGTTTAGCTTTCGGCGTGTATAAACACCAGTGCTATTTACTCAAAAAAAAGCGAAACTTTTACATTTTTGGTCAACTGTGCTTTAATAGCAAACATGGCGGGCTGGCTAAATGCGCTCCTCCCGCCTCACGACACATTTCCAGGTCGTTAGGCGAAAGAAGCGGCTCTTGTTCTGAAGCCAAAAGCCGTCGTTTCCCACGGACGACGCGGCTCTCGAGCCCGCGGATTTGCGTCGGGAGCGTGTCGCGTATGGGCTCCAATGCACAAAGAAAAGCCGAAAGACTCGACGAGACACTTTGGAAACAAAAAAAAAAAACAACAGTCACGTTTTGACCTTTAATTCTTACAGTAATGTGCACGTTGTTGTAAGGCTATGAGACTTTCACATACCGTTTGCTTACCGGTTGTAAACAACACTTCAGCTGAAGTCATTGGAGAATAAATAAAGTAGTGGTTTACTTGGTGACAGATGGTCTGCTTTCACACGATGTGGAACAGAAACGCAAAAAGCTCGGCGTCGAGAGAGAGAGAGAGAGAGATAAGCACATGCTATAGTTGCTAAGCACATCGGAAGCCCCGGAGGCCCCTATGAAGCCAGCTCCATGGGTCCCTCCTCCTCGGCGTCCGCCCGGTTGGCGCGGATCTCCATCAGGGTTCGGGCGAAGCGTGTCCAGTCGTCAGCGTGAGCCATGGAGAGCTGCGGGGGGGGGGGGGGGGGGGGGGGGGGGGCCCTCTCCCCGAACAGCTATCGCGGGGGATTTTCGCCCCATGTTGCAAGCGGTTTTAAAAAAAATTTTATTTAG